>CAXAKX010000512.1:0-130646 GCA_963969525.1 Ontholestes murinus | reverse complement strand
CTTAATAATTTTGACAAGCCACTCTCCACTTTAGCTATATAATTAATTATATATGAAGCTAGTCCGTATTCTTCAATTATGACTTGTATGTCCATGTTGGCTTCGAACAAATGCAATATCTCTTTGTTGTAACAATTTATGCCAACTTCTGAACTCGTACGTTTTAAGAATATCTGCATACGTTTTAGTGAAGATCTTATGGATAAAATAATTCTGACTCTGATAATTCTAAATGAGTTAATATATCCTCAAAAGGAACATACTGTTCCTTCTTATAGTAGTGTTGCATTAATTTCCTTATTTTTAATAGTGATTCCTTTAAAGTTTCACTTCTTTCTGAATCTGATAGAGGTTCTAATACCATGGTTCTAGGCATAACAGGAAGTGGATAATTAAATCTACACTTTTGTTCATTTCTTTTACCCTTATGGCAAGTGTGAGTATGTCTGTGCCTTTGTACTGCGACATATGGATTGTTAGGATCGTACTCACATGAAATAAATTTATTAATGAATGAGACGTATTCATCTATTGTAGAGGGATTACTTTTATTATAAATAGGAGCATCTTTTAGCCACAATAGTATATGTTCGTGTGGAGATCCTCTCATCTGAAATTCAACTCGATTATAACTATCAATAACGCAATATTTACCAAAAATACTATTCTTTTGCTTTAATAAAATCATTAATTTGGAAACCTTAAAATCAAAATAACGAGCACATGTAACAGGGTCATTTTTGATGAGCAAGGTTTTTTCATTTTCATTTAATTTATACGCTTCCTCTACAGAAATAGCTTTATCATATTTCAATTTATATAAAGCTTGAATAAGTTCTGGCCATATTATTTCACCGGCAGAGAGAGTCATGAATATTGTTGGTTTGCCCAGTTGTCTAATCATTGCTAACAAATCCTTTTTCTTTGAGTCCCAGTAACTGGGCGATGAACGAACTTGTTTCAAAATTTTGTACCCATCATCAAATTTAATAAGAGAATTTAAAAATTCGGTTTGTAAAACATTAGCTGCATTAACATTTTCAGTTTGTTTACTTTTTCTTAAGCATATGTTAATGCTAGATATGCAAGCCATCTCTAATTTTTTTTTAGCCATATATAATATGCGGGTTGGTATACAAGACCTACGATCCTTTTGTCTACATTCAGATTTAGCCCTGTCACTGTAAGAAAGTTTCGCATTGGCTCCAAACGTGTAACCACCAAATATTGTGGGGAATGAGAGTTCCTCTATGTCATCAGTTATATGCCAAGGAATAGGATTTTTACCTTGACCTGGAGCTGTTATTTTGATTTCTGCATTTAATTTCTGATTTGCATCTAATATCATAACATCCTCATCAATCTCTGCCTCCTCGTTACATTCAGTATTAATTTCACCTTGCTCAATGTCATTATCGTTATTGTTTTTCTCAGAATCAACGAGATCTGTTTCATCAATAATAAAATCCACTGTCACTTGAAAATTATTTTCGTACTGCAACAAATACTTTTCATCAATTTGAATATGATGTTTCTTGTAAAGCGGTGTACTCAATAAATATTTCAATGCTTCCAATACAACGGCTGGTCTTATTGTTTCAAACATATAATCAGTTTTATGAAGCATGTGTCTTTTCAATTTTATTTGTATTGTTGCCATATTATCAAAATTTCTAGGCAAAACGTCAAGAATGTCATTAATTTCAATGGGTATGTTTACTACACTACCTTTTAAACCTAATTGAGGGTTAAGAGCATAGAATTTCAATGGCCGTATTTGCATAAAATTTATATATGGAGAGACCATTCTTTCTTCCAGAGGAGATAGTCTCTTTACGCATTCTGGAATGACTGGAAATTTCAAATTGTTACTTGTGGCTAGTTTTGGTACCATACCTTTTGATATGTATCGAAGACAAGTACGACAAACATGGGCAGAAGTTGTATTAAATACTTTTTCGTAAAAACCATCCTCAAATTTATTCTTCTTATCCTCAATACTATAAATTACTACAGAATGTTTAAAGAATATATTTTCACAACAAAAACACACAAGGTCAGGTGTGGATGCACGGTCTTTGAAAAATTCCAACTTTAATTTATCTAAAGAATTTGATAATGACATTAAATTTCTATAAAGATTTTCTCTATATCTGTACAGGTCTATTTCACGTTTAATTCTTTTAGATTCTCGATCTAATTGTTTTTCCCTTTTTCTGTATTCAGGATTCTGTCGTAAATTTTTAGTAATCAATACATTTTTCTCTTTTTCTCTTTCTTTATATTCTTCAACTTCTCTCAATTTTCGTGTATTAACTAAATTATTCAATTTTTCTTTTTCTTTATACGGTTCATTTTCTCTCAATTTTCGTGTATTGACTAAATTATTCAACTTTTCTTTTTCTTTATACGGTTCATTTTCTCTCAACTTTCGTGTATTGACTAAATTATTCAATTTTTCTTTTTCTTTATACGGTTCATTTTCTCTCAATTTTCGTGTATTGACTAAGTTATTCAATTTTTCTTTTTCTTTATACGGTTCATTTTCTCTCAATTTTCGTGTATTGACTAAATTATTCAATTTTTCTTTTTCTTTTTATGGTTCATTTTCTCTCAATTTTCGTGTATTGACTAAATTTTTCATTTTTTCTTTTTCTTTATATGGTTCACCTTCTCTCAAATTTTTCATAATGGCTACATTTTTCAATCTTTCTTTTTCTTTATATAGTTCATCTGTTCTCAATGTACGTTTTTTAGCCAAATCCCTCTCTCTCTCCTTCTCTTTATACTGTTCATCTGTTCTCAATGTATGTTTATTAGCCAAATCTCTTTCTTTTTCCTTTTCTTTATACGGTTCATTGCTTCTCAATATATGTTTATTAGCTAAATCTCTTTCTCTCTCCCTTTCTTTATACATTTCATCTTTCCTTAATATATGTTTATTGGCCAAATCCATCTTTTTTTCATTATCTCTATAATTCTTAATTTTTCTTTGTTCCTTTTTCATTAATGCATCTTTTTGTCTCTTATTCTGTTTGCATTCTTCAGGCATTTTGATTCGTTTTTTAATCATATAATCCTTTTTTTCATTTTTTTTAGTTTTATCAGACTTCCTTTTAACCCTCATTTTTCGTTACTATTACTGAAAATAAATATATAAAATGTTTAATATTTTGTCATAATGTAACTAAGTAAATGGCAATTTTGTTAAATCGGAACAATTTTAAACAAAAGTAAAAATTTTAAGATTAACAATTATTTTAATTATATGTGTAATTATCAATTGAAATAAACTTTTTGTATTGGCTATACCAAGATCTCCAATAAAACAATTAAAACAGGGTATGTAAATTAAAAGCCTATTCAACTTTGACCACATTTCATTAGTTAAATTTTCCATTTTAAATTTTAATTCTTAATTTTGGATTGAAATTTCACAATATGTAGGAAATAAAACATTTTGTTTTTTTGGGCTTTTAATGTCAAACATTGCCAACTTCATCAAGTAGATAATTAATGGATAAATTAACTTAATTTTTTGTTTAAATAAAATATATTAGATTCAAATTATTGTACACTAAAATACATTGGCCCTCCTTGTGTTACTATATAAAATGAATAAAATAATACATTAATAATGCTAAAGATAAAATTGACAAAACCTCATGAGTATACCTTTTAAAATGTGGATTTCTTTTGAAAATCAAGATGATTATGAAAAATATGTGTAAATGAAAGTTGTTCAGTTTATCATTCAAAATTAAATTTTGTTTGAAATATTCAGATAGCAAATTGGGAAAACCCAAAAGGTCTCTCGAGTAAATATTCATTTCTGGTGAACGACATTTATCTAAATCCCTAAGTTTCAATCAGGGATCTGTTTTCGTTTTTGGTATTCAAATTTTTTTAACCCTTTCGTTACTAGGAACATTTGTATACCTTTTTGTATATATGGGTCCTGTGACCAAAGAGTGAAAATTATCATTAATGTTTTTATTGAGTTAGAAAATGAGAAATGTAAATATTATATGTCTTGTTAGCACATCTATTACGGCAACTAACAGGTGTCTAACAATTATTGCAGTCCCGGGTGGCGTTGGAATCAAATGCGTACGTCGATTCTTGCATGTGCCAAATAAATTGAACTGACATTTTAATTGTCAAACATAATTTAAATGTGAATTTAAAGTGTTGTTAACATTAATAAATAATTAGAATATGTTTACTCAAAAACAGATGTATGTTTGACAATTAAAATATCAGTTCAATTTATTTGGCACATGTAAGAATCGACCTATGTATTTGATTCCAACGCCACCCGGGACTGCAATAATTGTTGGACACCCGTTATATGAATACATTGCTAAATTTTAATAGTAAACAAAATTGTACAAACCTGAAAAAGTGACATCAGTTACGGGGAAAGTATGTATACTTTTTTTAATATATTATCAGCATTTAGTATTTGAAAAATAAAAGAAAACATACTACATATTACTGCAAGACTATACTGCACTGTTGTGTGATTTTGAAATGTTTTGAAATGTAAAATACGAAAAAAAAAAAATTAAACTGAACTATAATGACTCAATTTGCAAATTATGTTTAATGTTAATTTTAAAATGTTATTAATATATCTTCTATCCAAATAAAAAATAATATTTTCTTCAATGTAATATTGTTTTTCTTTGTGTTAATAATACTAATATTTTGAGACCGATGAACGTATGCATACAATTCGATTTAAATACGAAGAACGCATTAATATGAAATTCATTTAAAACGCTGTATTTGTAGCATTATAATTTTTAAAATAACCTGTAATGAAAGGGTTACTGTTGAAACTGGATATTATGTGATAAACTGATCAAGCAGATATGAAATTAACATAGGACCTAATACAGTAGACGCCGCTTATTAGAATCACGGATAATGTTATCAATCGGATATTGTTATCACTTTTGCGAAGAACGGGCCGGACATGTAATACTACATACAAACATTTTCGTTTATAGTAATCATGATTTCGGTTTATGTTATCATTTTTTTAAGAGTTTATGTTACGTTATTATAGTTTGTTACATTATATATTTTTATTAAAAATAAAGTTTTGTTTTTTCAGCTATTATTATCAATAGGTTATTGTTATCAAAAACCCCGAGTCCCGTTGTTAAGCGGCCTGCACTGTATATTGTAATGTAAATTTTCATTACGTTATCTTTTGGTTCTTTGATTTTCAATTAAACAACAAAAAAAGTTTTAATAATATATTGGAAATGGTATACGAAAAGTAAACGGATTTTCTGCTGTTTTGTATTTATTACATATAAAATGCATACATACCTTACTTGACTTGTTGAATATTATCCTTCCAATCAGTACTGCGGGGAAATCACTGCACGCTTTGAAAAAAGCATGAACTGGTCCTACTAACAACACCAATATGTATACTCACACGTTGGCCTCACGTTAGATTATGTTTTTTTTTTAAATTATAATTACAATGGCGTTTGTTTTTGTTTGCTTATTAACAAACACAAAGCACTGTCGATGTTTGGAACTATTTAAAAACCATACGCTATTAATCGCAATCGGGGCACCCGATATCCGTAAAAATACTTTTCAAACGAATATCGAACAAACAATCGGAAAAGCTTGCTTTCAAAGAAATTATAACTTGCAAAATGCAACTTCTACGATAACAATATGTTTATTGTTTTTGCGCGAAAGGTGGGTAATGAAGAAATCTTAATTCCGACCGGGCGGGCTTTTCAAAAACTGAAGTTATAATATAAATAATATAATTATTTTTAATATAATATAAGCCTGTAAGGGTTACACGTTCCTAATAGATATATATGACGGCGGTAAAATGCGGTAAAATCTAGATTAATACATTTATGCGGAAAACGAAAGCCCACGTCTATAAAGAGCTACTCAAATGCAGGACTCTGTAATGTCGGTTCTGTTTTCAAATATTTAATATTTCCTTCAAAATGCTATTTACTTTCATTTTATTCAAGAATGATGAGATTTAAGCAAAAAGATAATTCTTTATAATTTGCTCATTTTTTAACAGTTTACAACTATTTGTTATATAAATTTCATTTAACTCCTATAGTTCATTAGTAATAGTCAAAAAAGGTAAAATTTTCAATTTTTATTTTTTTTCTCGAAAGTTAAGAATTTTATGAAAAATATATTTTAATAAAACATATTCATCTTCTTTTTTCCTTTAATATTTGTTAGAAAAGCTTTGTAATATTTTTCATATTTAAAAAAATATTCGAAAAAAACAAAAAATGGCCTCAAGTAAACACCCACTTCCGGTTTATGAATGTTTACCAAAAGCTTTTCAGATCCAGTTTTTAACAATAAAACCTTAAGTTTAAAGTTTTGTCTCAATCGGAACATTCGTTTTTGAGATACAGCGCCCACCGACAGACAGACAGACAGACACACACACACACACACACACACACACACACACACAGACACAGAATTTTTTTTTCCAGAAATTAGTGTTTTGGGTTCAGGGGGTCCCAAAACGGATATTTCCGCAAAAAAAAATTTCCAAAAAAAAATCACGAAAACAATACTCCCCCTATATACTACGTGTATAGGGAAAGTAAAAATGGTGATGTGGCCATCATAGTACTTTCCCTATATTTTTCTCGAAAACTATGAGGTTTAAGCAAAAATGTTGTTCTTAATAATTTGTGCACTTTTGAATTTGCTACAATTATTTATTATATGAATTTCATCTATCTCCAATAGTTTATTAGCAATTGGCAAAAAATGTCAAAATTTTCAATTTTTATTTTTTTTCTCGAAAGTTTAAAATTTTATGAAAAACATGTTTGAATAAAACCTATTCAGTTTTTCATTCCCTTTAACTTTTGTTTGAACCGTTTTTTAAAATTTTTCATATTTAGAAAAATATCACGAAAAAACAAAAAAACGCCTCGAGTAAACAACCACTTCCGGTTTATGAATGTTCACCAAAAGCTTTTCTGATCGAGTTTTTAAACGATAAAACCTTAAGTTTAAAGTTTTATCTCAATAGGATCTTTTGTTTTTGAGATACAGCGCCCACCGACAGACAAACACGAAAACATTACACCCAAATGGTGATGTGGTCATCATAGTACTTTCCCTATATATTACGCGAAAACTATGAGGTTTACGTAAAAAGGCTATTCTTAATAATTTATTCACTTTTGAATTCTCTACAATTATTTGTTATATAAATTTCATGTAGCTTCAATGGTTTAGTAGCAATTGGCAAAAAATATCAAAATTTTCAATTTTTATTTTTTTTCTCGAAGATTAAGAATTTTATGAAAAATATTTATTTAACAAAACTTGTTCTGTTTCTCATTCCCTTTAACTTTTGTAATATTTTTCATATTAAAAAAAATATTTGAAGGAAACAAAAAACGGCCTCGAGTAAACATCCACTTCCGGTCTATGAATCTTCACCAAAAGCATTTCAGTTCCAGTTTTTAACGATTAAATCTTAAGTTTAAAGTTTTATCTCAAATAGATAATTCGTTTTTGAAATACAATGCCCACCGCCAGACACATTCACGAAAACATTACCATCAAATGGTGATGTGGCCATCATAATACTTTCCCTATATTTTTCTCGAAAACCATTGAGTTTACCCGAAAATGCTATTCTTAACATTTTGTTTAGTTTTGAATTCTCTGCAATTATTTGTAATATAAATTTTATGTAACTCTAATAGTTTATGAGTATTTAGCAATAATTGTCAAAATTTTCAATTTTAATTTTTTTCTCGAAAGTTAAGAATTTTTTGAAAAACACGTTCAAATAAAAGTTGTTCTATTTTTCATTTCCTTTAACTTTTGTTTGAAAAGTTTTGTAATATTTTTTATATTTAGAAAAATATCGGTAAAAAACCAAAAAACGCCTCGAGTGAACATCCACTTCTGGTTTATGAATCATTACCAAAAGCTCTTCAGTGCCAGTTTTTAACGAAAAACCTTAAGTTTAAAGTTTCATCTAAAACTGATCATTTGTTTTTGAGATAGAGCTCCCAAAGCCATACTCAATCACGAAAACATTACTATTCAAATGGTGATTTGGCCATCATAGTACTTTCCCTATATTTTACACAAAAAACTATAAGGTTTACGCAAAAAAGCTATTCTTAATTATTTGTTCACCATTGAATTCTCTATAATTATTTGTAATGCAAGTTTCATGTAACTCTGACAGTTTATTAGCAATTGGCAATAAATGTCAAAATTTTCAATTTTAAATTTTTTTCTCAAAAGTTAAGAATTTTATGAAAAATTTGTTCGAATAAGACTTGTTCAGTTTTGTATTACCTTTAACTTTTGTTTGAACAGTTTTTTAAAATTTTTCATATTAAGAAAAATATCACGAAAAAACAAAAAAACGCCTCGAGTAAACATCTACTTCCGGTTAATGAATGTTCACCAAAAGCTTTTCAGTTCCAGTTTTTAACGATAAAACCTTAAGTTTAAAGTTTCATCTAAATCGGATCATTCGTTTTTGAGATACAGCGTCCACAGGTATTTTCACGCACGAAAACAATACTTCCCAAATGGTGATGTGGCCATCATAGTAGTTTCCCTATATTTTTCTCGAAAACTATGAGGTTTACGCAAAAAGGTTATTCTTAATAATTTATTCAATTTTAAATTCTCTACAATTGCTTTTTATGTAACTTTTACGTAACTCCAATAGTTTATTAGTAATTTTCAAAAAATGTAAAAATATTCAATTTTTATTTTTTTTCTCGAAAGTTAAGAATTTTATGAAAAATATGTTCGAATAAAATTTGTTCAGTTTATTATTCCCTTTAACTTTTGTTTGAACCGTTTTAAAAAATATTTCATATTTAGAAAAATATGACCAAAAAACCAAAAAACGCCTCGAGTAAACACCCACTTCCGGTTTATGAATGTTTACCAAAAGCTTTTCAGTTCCAGTTTTTAACGATAAAACCTTAGGTTTACAGTTTCATCTCAATAGGATGTTTCTTTTTTGAGATACAGCGCCCACCGACAGACACACAGACACACAATTTTTTTTTCCAGAAATTAGTGCAATGGACTCAGGGGGGCCCAAAACGGATATTTCCGCAAAAAAAATTTTTGAAAAAAAAATCACGAAAACAATAGTCCCCCTATATATACTATATAGGGAAACTAAAAATTGTGATGTGGCCATCATAGTACTTTCCCTATATTTTTCTCGAAAACTACAAGGTTTACGTAAAAAGGTTATTCTTAATATTTTGTTCAATTCTTAATTCTTTACAATTATTTGTTATATAAGTTTCATGTAACTTCAATAGTTTATTAGCAAATAGCAATAAATGTCAAAATTTTCAATTTTTATTTTTTTTTCTTGAAAGTTAGGAGTTTTATGAAAAAAATGTTCAAATAAAACTTGTTCAGTCTATAATCCCCTTTAACTTTCGTTTGAACCGTTTTTTAAAATTTTACATATTTAGAAAAATATTACCAAAAAACAAAAAAACGCCTCGAGTAATCATTCACTTCCGGTCTATGAATGTTCACCAAAAGCTTTTCAGTTCCAGTTTTTAACGATAAAACTTTAAGTTTTATCTCAATCGGATCGGATCATTCGCTTTTGAGATACAGCACCCACCGACAGACAGACAGACAGACACACACACACACACACACACACACACAGACACACATTTTTTTCCCCCAGAAATCAGTGCAATGGTGATGTGGCCATCATAGTAATTTCCCTATATTTTACTCGAAAATTATGACGTTTACGCAAAAAGGCTATTCTTAATAAATTTGTTCACTTTTCAATTATCTACAATTATTTCTTATATAAATTTCATGTACTCCAATAGTTTATTACTAATTGGCAAAAATGTTCAAATTTTCAATTTTTATTTTTATTTCCTCGTAAGCTAAGAATTTTATGAAAAATTTGTTTTAATAAAACTTGTTTAAGTTTTCATTACCTTTAAGTTTTGTTTGAAAAGTTTTTTTTTAATATGGCGAAATAACAAAAAACTCTATAAATAAACGTCCACGTAACCGAAATATAAATGTACACCTAATAAAATAAATTTAAAAAAGTGCCAAACTTGTTTGAACAACCTAACTAATTAAAACAGGTAAATAAAACAGGATACTTAATCATAATCTTCAATGTACTAATTTAATTTTATACATAAATTTCTTATATTTAAAAAATTAACAATCATAAAATTATAATTTATTTAGTTGAGGCATTTCTACTTGTCGGGTCTGAAACTGCACTCCTGGTCTCCTCACTGCGCAATCCTCCCTCGGTGGCCAGTTATTCGTAGCCTCTTCCGGATTCAGCAGGATTTATTTACATGAAAAAAAAAAACTTTTAAATATGAATACAGAAAAGGGAAAACAAAAACAGAGTCAAACACCCACCGTGTCCTTTGGTGGGATATGAAAAGATGAGAATGGATCAAACAGGATAGGAGAGGATAGAATACGAAAGGACGGAACAGGAAAGGATAGATACGGATAGGAGAAGATAGGTAAGGATAAGACAAGGCAGGATAGGAGAGAATGGGAAAGGAAAAGACAGGATAAGACAGGAGAGGAGAGGACCATTCCAGTCCTTACCAATTCTTTCCTATTAATTCCTGTCCCTTCCCGTCCTTTCCTGTCCTCATACGCAGCCGCTTAAGTGGCAATAAATTAATACGTGTCATTTATTATACAGATGGAAAACTATTTAATTTTTCTAGGAACAGTAATAATCTTCGGATTTGGTTGAAAACTTGTTAAAAACTTTCTTAACAAGTTCCGTACCGTATACAGCCCCTATTGTATTTTCCGTTCAGGCCATTTAGAATTCTCATTGAAAAACAAAAAATTCTTAGAAAAAAACATTGTACAGTCAAATAAATACAGCGTTTAAATTATTAATTATCTGCCATGTGTAATAATATTAAACACATGATTATGATTAATGATTATGTTGCAACTCGTCTGGTAGAGTAAATATTTGAACTAATAATTCATAGAAGTTAAATTTATTGCTCTAGTCTATAATGCATATTAAAATTTATATCATTTTCCTGTAAATTATAGTTTTGCAGTATTAATCGACTTTTTTTTAAATTTTTAAAATGGGTCTTGTACACCCCACCTAGCCTGAATGGTAAAATTTCAAAACTTGCCGTGGCACGGAACTTGTTAATGTAATTGTATAATTAAAATTAAAACACAAAACAACTGATAAGCTAAGCGACTACTTCAAAAAAATAAGATATAATAATAATGTGATTAATTTGAAATATAGGTACTGTATTCGGTATATCTATTAACGCTTTTGAAAGATCTAATAGCAAAATTTACAGTATCTTTCTTGTTAAGAACATATATCACACTTTATTTATTGAAATAGAACAGAATCTCTATAGTTTTGCTATTGGTAAATGCCTGTTAATTTTTTATTGAATAAATTGTGTTTATAAAGCCAATTGATTGATTGGACACTCTAGTTTCTAATATGGTTGAAATGTCATTCTGGGGTATGCATGTGTAATAGAAAAGCATACATTTATATTTGTCATTTCAAGCACTTAGTAAATTGCAAGCACTTAAGTTGGAACTATAATCCTTATGAAACCATGTTTGCCTGAAAGACCTAAATGCACTTTTACTTTAATATATTATTTCGAAATTTCATTAGCATCCGAGTAAACTGACGGTAATTGATTAAAATATGAAGCATAATTTGTCATTTTCATTTAATTTCTTTCATAAATTTCACGTTTCAAATGTGAGTATTACTCCATCCTGCAAAACGTCTTATGAACATAAATGCCTGCCTGCTGTATCTCAAAAACTAATACAGGAATTAACATGAAGCTTTGAACATAAGTTTATTTGGCAATCTGAAGACAATTTGTTTATCTCAATATTTGTGTGTTTTTATCTGGTTATTTTTAAATAATATTTATTATAAGTATTTCAGTTCAAAAAAATATAAAAGATAGTAAGAAAACAAACATATTTTATTTAAAATTATTAAGGATTGTCATCTTTGATCTATAATTATAAAATAATAATAGTTGCGATAGATTATAGAAAATGGTGAATTTAAAAAACTCATAGTTTTAACATTTCAAAGGTGTGTATCATATGAAAAAACGTTCGATGTGCCTTGCTTGTATAACTATATATAATCTACTATTATACTATAAAATCGGAGGAAGTAAAGTGATGGCCATATCACATTTATTTTAATTTTATGGAGCAGATTGTTTATACAATATTTTCCAAATGGAGTAGAAGGTAACATTGCTCATACGTCAAATCAAGAATTAGCAATCATCCCATTTTTTTTTGTTCTGGGGCATAACTCTTGATTTTCTGCATTTATTTATACAATATAATTTAAGGTACATGTCCGAATTGAGTAGAAGTTAAAATCGCGCAAATACGTCAAATCAAGAATCAGTCAGTCATCCCATTTTTTTTTGTTCTGGGGCATAACTCTTGATTTTCTGTATTTGTTTATACAATACAATTTAAGGTACATGTCCGAATTGAGTAGAAGTTAAAATCGCTCAAATACGTCAAATCAAGAATCAGTCAGTCATCCCATTTTTTTTTTTTTTGTTCTGGGACGTAACTCTTGATTTTCTGTATTTGTTTATACAATACAATTTAAGGTACATGTCCGAATTGAGTAGAAGTTAAAATCGCTCAAATACGTCAAATCAAGAATCAGTCAGTCATCCCATTTTTTTTTTTTGTTCTGGGACGTAACTCTTGATTTTCTGTATTTGTTTATACAATACAATTTAAGGTACATGTCCGAATTGAGTAGAAGTTAAAATCGCTCAAATACGTCAAATCAAGAATCAGTCAGTCATCCCATTTTTTTTTGTTCTGGGGCATAACTCTTGATTTTCTGTATTTGTTTATACAATACAATTTAAGGTACATGTCCGAATTGAGTAGAAGTTAAAATTGCTCAAATACGTCAAATCAAGAATCAATCAGTCATCCCATTTTTTTTTTGTTCTGGGACGTAACTCTTGATTTTCTGTATTTGTTTATACAATACAATTTAAGGTACATGTCCGAATGGAGTAGAATGTAAAATCGCTTAAATGCATCAAATCAAGAATCAGTCAGTCATCCCATGTTTTTTTTAAATTTTTTGGTCTGGGGCATAACTCTCGATTTTTTGCATTTGTTTATACAATATAATTTAAGGTGCATGTCCGAATTGAGTAGAATGTAAAATCGCTCAAATATGTCAAATTAAGAATCAGCAAGTCATCTTTTTTATCTTTTTTTTAAATTCAGACAAAACCACTTCGTGGCATCACAGCGAAGCGCCACAGACTGACGTGAGGAGCAGCATGCTTTTTATTTGTACTGCATTACACTTATTAATGGCTATTAAAGAAAATTTGCTTTTGGCAATAATCTTTATCCGAAGAAATCGATGACAAGAAAGGGGAAAGGCGTATTGGTTTCATCTTTTATTTCTCGAGAGAGCTATTGCATACTCTCTATGAAGATTCATTACCTCATGGAGATAATTTTTTTTAAGAACTTTCACGTATTTGCACACGTATCTGTTCTTCCCTTCTTCCTTTAAAAGTGGCCTGAAGTGAATGCATTCATTTGATTCTGCACTTTGCCAGTAGTCGCGCCACTTGCAGCACTTCTTTGTGGCACCACGAAGTGGCTATGTGTGAATGGACTCTATCTCTTGATTTACTGTATTTGTTTATAGAATACATTTTAAGGACAACGTCTACACTAAGAAGGAGAAAATTAAATTTCTCAAATACTTCAAATTCAGAATTAGTCAATTGGCCTATATTACCTTTTATTACGTGTTGAATAAGATTAAGTTCTTAATTTTCAATATATTTGGGAAATTCGGCTAATCTCGTGGACGTTCTTCGAACCCAAGCAACTTGAAATACATGATGCATTATTTAGCGACTTCGAGGACTTCGTGTGGCCAGCAACACTAGCAAGGCAGCACTATTTCGTTCAACATTCTATATGTTTAATAGCAATGCATTGATTTGGTATGGAGATAATAGGCGATGTTTTTCGAACTGAAATTAATTAGTGATAGATCTGTATAGAACACAAGGACGCCATAAGGATTATTGGAATATTTGTGTCGGTGCTACAGAATCTATTTTCTATACTTTCTGTTAACATTAATCCTTCTCAGATATAGTATCTGGTCGTAAATTAGGGGCAATGCAAAAAGAAGAACAAAATTATGTTTTACCGCTAGGCATTCATTAATTCAATACATGAACCTAACTTAGCATATGTTCATATGGAATCTTCTTCAGCATGTAGTTTTGTATATTTCCCTGGATAGTTTCCTATTTTATTTTGTTTATATTTAATTCCTCTTCAGTTATTTTCTCCACTCTTAAACATTTTTGTCGCTATTTCTTATCTGATTCCCGCACTATCCGCGATTAAGCGTTTGTCGGTCCGGGTCAACCCCTCGGAGATCGCAAACGCTTACTCCTTCTTAACGGTACCTGTACGCCTTCATAGATTCTTCTCTCGCCTAACTTCCTATTGTTTACAAGTTAAAATAAGGTGTATCAGTATGTGTACTGACACACATTAACATATACTTTCAGTTACCGTTATACTCATTACTAAACTAACCTAAATGTAACAACATTTTAGTATTATAGTCCATCCATCGAGAGCCGACTATGAATCGTGCAATTTTGTACTAAGAATCGTATAGAAATTAATATCTCGTTCTACTATCATCCTAGGATGACCGAGACATAATAAATTGAAAGATGGAATCTATGTCTGATTCCTTCAATATAGAGCGATGAGTCACAGTCAGCTATCGGTGAGTCGACTCTATATATATGTATAGCTTGAAATTAAGATATGCAAGTGAATAATTATAAAAAATAATGTATAATTTAAAACTCAATTTCAAACTCAATTTTGGAAAAATTAAATCGAATATTTATAGCAATAAACCTTATATATACATAATAAATAATTAAATAATACGTTTAACATCATTATAATGTTGCGATTAACAAATATTTGTATTTTTTGCATTTTGTGCGCTGTTTTGTACAAGAAAATTTTATGAAGAAAACTCCTAGATGTTAGGCTATAGAAAGCCAAAAATTATGATGCGGCCATCATGTTTTTTTGTCTCCCCAGATTTTAGTGACATTCGTTGATTTTATTCAAACAGTAATATTACAAAAATAATGTTAATTTTTATAAATTTAACATTCTCTATAATGATTGATGATGTTAAGTTAAAATAATGTTTATTAATTTATAATTATAGATAAAAACAACTCAAATTTTCTAATAAGTTTAACGACTTTTATTGCCTTAAATGTTTATTAAAATGTGTTTCTAACATTTTTCATATTTTTCAATTGCGAAAAGACAAATCAATGGTTAAGGTCTATACTCACTTCCTATGTACGAAATATTACTAAAAATTTTCAGTTCTTCAGATTATCAAATAAAGCTTATTTCTAATAAAAAAAAAACTACAATCGCAATACTCTCTTGTAGCCAAGTATAGTTGATTTTAAATTAACTATTGCAAAAACGCTTTAAAAGCAAACCATATGCCGTTCTTGAAAAAACATATTTTTAATTTACAGAATATCTTGTATTTATGGATCAGCTAGCTGCGAGGAGATGGGCATGATATAAGTGAAAAATAAATAATTTTGAAATTAGATTTTTTATTGTGTTAGAAAGAATTAAACTCTATACACATTTATTTTTTAATAATTTAATTTTAAAAAATGTACAAACTAATGTGTTTCATTCAGCAATTACTAATTGCTTTAAAAAACAATTATATTATTTTGTATTTATGGGCAATGCTTAATCAATCATTATGTGGCACTTTAAAAGTCTTTTGACAACTCTACTATCACAGTGCACTAGTCCACAGATATTCATAAATTCAGCATATTCTATAGACTAAAAGGTATTTTTGTAAACATGATACAATTTTAAATTTAATATTGCTAAAACATTTTTTTTAAATGTGTTTGAAAGAATTAAACCATACATTTAGTTTTAATAAGAACCTACGATGGTATGTAATTTGTGGGCCGGTGACACCATCGATCCTTATTTCTTTTGAAATAAGGAGGAGATGCCCTTACCAGCCATGGCCTGCGTTGTCCATAAATCTCAATTCATTTTTGTTGCCAAAAATAACGAGATTTAGACAGATACGCTACTTAGGCAAACAATTGTCGAATAGCATTAAAAACCTATAGTTTCATTTTTGAAATTGTATCATGTTTAAAATCTACCTTATTACTATCTTAGAAAACCCATTTGTTTGTAGTATAATTTGTATTTATCAATCATTTTGTAGCACTTTAAAAGACCCATAGAGGGAAGTTAGTAGTATCTTTTGACGACTCTGAAACTACGCTGCGCTCAAACCTTGACAAAAATCACCACTCCCTAGCCCCCAGTTATCACTGTCGTATCAGTCACCCTCGCCCCCGTAGCTAGCCCATAAATTAATACAATTCTACAAACAAAAGGGTATTTTTCTAAGCATTATTCAATTTGGAATTCAATAGTTTTGAAATGAATTTTTTATTATGTTCAAAAGAATAAAACTATACATGTATTTTTAATGATTAATAATAATGGTACGTAGTTTGTGGGCCGGTAGCATCATCGATCCTTATTTCTTTCGAAATGAAGAGGAGATGCCCTTACCGGCCATGGCGTGTGTTATCCATAATTCTCAATTCATTTTTGTTTCTAAAAATGACGAGATTTAGATAAACACGCTACGTAAAAGAACAGTTGTCGGATTTAAATAATCTATAGTTTTATTCTTTTGTACATAATAAAAAATTCATTTCAAAACTATTGAATTTAGAATTGCATCATGGGTTTATGGGCTAGCTACGGGGCGAGGGCGACGGCTACACAATAACTGTCCATAAATATTATTTAATCTATAAACTAATGGTTTTTAAGCATTATCAACTTTAAATTAAAATTAAACAGGAAAATATAGTTGAATTGAAATGAGTTTTAAAACCAGTTTTAAAATATTTTGAATTTATGAGCAATACATAATTAACCATTTTGTAGCATTTTAAAAGTTCCATAGAAAATAGTAATGTCTTTTGACGACTCTAAAACCACGCCGCGCTCAAACCTTGACACCAATGACTGCTCCCTAGCCCCCCAGCTATAACTGTCGTAGCAATCGCCCTCGCCCTAGTAGCTAGCCCATAATTTCAGGCTCTTCTATAAACGAAAGGGTATTTTTCTAAGCATGATACAATTTCAAATTCAATAGTTTTGAGATTAATTTTTTATTATGTTCAAAAGAATAAAATTATAAATTTATTTTCAATGATTAATGATATTGGAACGTAGTTGGTCGGCCGGTAGCATCATTGATCCTTATTTCTTTCGAAATAAAGAGGAGATGCCCTTACCGGTCATGGCGTGTGTTATCCATAATTCTCAATTCATTTTTGTTTCCAAAAACGACGAGATTTAGATAAACACGATACGTAAAAGAACAGTCGTCGGATTTAAAAAATCTATTCTTCTTTTTAACATAGTAAAAAATTAATTTCAAAACTATTGAATTTAAAATTGTATCATGCTTAAAAAAATACCATTTCGTTTATAAAATGGCATGAATTTATGGGCTAGCTACTGGGGCGAGGGCGACAGCTACACAATAACTATCCATAAATATTAATTAATCTATATACTAATGGCTTTTAAAAATAATCAACTTTAAATGAAAATTAAAATGGATAATATTTTTGAAATGATATTATGTGTTTTAACACCAGTTTTAAAATATTTTGTATTTATGAGCAATACATAATTAATTATTATGTAGCATTTTGAAAGCTCCATAGAAAGTAGTAATGTCTTTTGACGACTCTGAAACTACGCCGCGCTCAAACCTTGACGTCAATCACCGCTCCCTAGCCCCCAGCTATCACTGTCGTAGCAGTCGCCCTCGCCCCCGTAGCTAGCCCATAGATTAGTACAATTCTACAAACAAACGGGAATTTTTCTAAGCATGATACTATTTCAAATTCAATAGTTTTGAAATGAATTTTTTATTATGTTCAAAAGAATAAAACTATAAATTTATTTTTAATGATTAATAATAATGTTACGCAGTTTGAGGGCCGGTAGCATCATCGATCCTAATTTCTTTCGAAATGAAGAGGAGATGCCCTTACCGGCCATGGCGTGTGTTATCCATAATTCTCAATTCATTTTTGTTTCCAAAAAGACGAGATTTAGATAAACATGCTACGTAAAAGAAAAGTCGTCGGATTTAAAAAATCTATAGTTTTATTCTTTTGAACATAATAAAAAATTCATTTCAAAACTATTGAATTTAGAATTGAAATCATGGGTTTATGGGCTAACTACGGGGGCGAGGGCGACCCCTACACAATAACTGTCCATAAATATAATTTAATCTATAAACTAATGGCTTTTAAGCGTTATCAACTTTAAATTAAAATTAAACAGGAAAATATAGTTGAAATGAAATGTGTTTCACACCAGTTTTAAAATATTTTGAATTTATGAGCAATACATAATTAACCATTTTGTTGTAGCATTTTAAAAGTTCCATAGAAAATAGTAATGTCTTTTGACGACTCTAAAACCACGCCGCGCTCAAACCTTGACACCAATGACCACTCCCTAGCTCCCAGCTATATCTGTCGTAGCAATCGCCCTCGCCCCCGTAGCTAGCCCATAATTTCAGGCTATTCTATAAACGAAAGGGTATTTTTCTAAGCATGATACAATTTCAAATTCAATAGTTTTGAGATTAATTTTTTATTATGTTCAAAAGGATACAACTATAAATTTATTTTTAATGATTAATGATAATGGTACGTAGTTTGTGGGCCGGTAGCATCATCGATCCTTATTTCTTTCGAAATGAAGAGGAGATGCCCTTACCGGCCATGGCGTGTGTTATCCATAATTCTCAATTCATTTTTGTTTCCAAAAACGACGAGATTTAGATAAACACGCTACGTAAAAGAACAGTTGTCGGATTTAAAAAATCTATAGTTTTATTCTTTTGAACAAAATAAAAAATTCATTTCAAAACTATTGAATTTAAAATTGTATCATGCTTAGAAAAATACCATTTCGTTTATAGAATAGCATGAATTTTTGGGCTAGCTACTGGGGCGAGGGCGACAACTACACAATAACTATCCATAAACATTAATTAATCTATAAACTAATGGCTTTAAAAAAATTAACTTTAAATGAAAATTAAAATGGATAATATTTTTGAAATGATATTCTAAAAGTCCCATTAAAATAAGTAATATTTTTTGACGTCTTTGAAATTTCGCCGCGCTCAAACCCGGACACCAATCACCGCTCCCTAGCCCCCAGCTGTCACTGTCGTAGCAGTCGCGCCCCCGCAGCTAGCCCATAAATTCAGGCTATTCCAAAAACGAAAGGGTATTTTGCTAAGCATGATACAATTTCAAATTCAATAGTTTTGAAATGAATTTTTTATTATTTTCAAAAGGATACAACTATAAATTTATTTTTAATGATTAATGATAATGGTACGTAGTTTGTGGGCCGGTAGCATCATCGATCCTAATTTCTTTCGAAATGAAGAGGAGATGCCCTTACCGGCCATGGTGTGTGTTATCCATAATTCTCAATTCATTTTTGTTTCCAAAAACGACGAGATTTAGATAAACACGCTACGTAAAAGAACAGTTGTCGGATTTAAAAAATCTATAGTTTTATTCTTTTGAACAAAATAAAAAATTCATTTCAAAACTATTGAATTTAAAATTGTATCATGCTTAGAAAAATACCATTTCGTTTATAGAACTATCATGAATTTTTGGGCTAGCTACTGGGGCGAGGGCGACAACTACACAATAACTATCCATAAATATTAATTAATCTATAAACTAAAAGCTTTAAAAAAAATCAACTTTAAATGAAAATTAAAATGGATAATATTTTTGAAATGATATTCTAAAAGTCCCATTAAAATAAGTAATATTTTTTGACGTCTTTGAAATTTCGCCGCGCTCAAACCCGGACACCAATCACCGCTCCCTAGCCCCCAGCTGTCACTGTCGTAGCAATCGCGCCCCCGGAGCTAGCCCATAAATTCAGGCTATTCCAAAAACGAAAGGGTATTTTGCTAACCATGATACAATTTCAAATTCAATAGTTTTGAAATGAATTTTTTATTATGTACAAAAGGATACAACTATAAATTTATTTTTAATGATTAATGATAATGGTACGTAGTTTGTGGGCCGGTAGCATCATCGATCCTAATTTCTTTCGAAATGAAGAGGAGATGCCCTTACCGGCCATGGCGTGTGTTATCTATAATTCTCAATTCATTTTTGTTTCCAAAAATGAGGAGATTTAGATAAACACGCTACGTAAAAGAAGAGTTGTCGGATTATAAAAAAATCTATAGTTTTATTATTTTGAACATAATAAAAAATTCATTTCAAAACTATTAATTTTAAAATTGTATCATGCTTAGAAAAATACCTTTTCGTTTATAGAATAGCGTGAATTTATGGGCTAGCTACGGGGACGAGGACGTCTGCTAGAACGGGGATATGTGGGGGCTAGGCAGTGGTGATTGGTGTCAGGGTTTGAGCGGGGCAAAATTTCACAGACCTCAAAAAACATTACTTAATTTAATAAGACTTTTAAATTGCTACATAATGATTAATTATGTATTGCTCATAAATACAAAATATTTTAAAACTGGTGTTAAAACACATTTCATGTCAACAATATTTGCCTATTATTTACAGTTAATTGTGCTTATTTTTCAATTACCGCAATTTGTTTACTGACAATTTTTCAACTAAATCTGAAGATTATTACTGTTCCTAGAAAAATTAAATCGTTTTCCATCTGTATAAATAACACGTATCAATTTATTGCCACTTACGCGGCGCTTGTGAGGACAGGAAAAGACAGGAAAGCACAGAAAATGACAGGAAAGGACAGATAAGGATAGGAAAGTACGGAAATGGACAGGGAAGAATAAGGCATAACAGGAAAAGGCTGGAAAATGACAGGAGAGGACAGGACACGCTCAAGTATGCATAGTAGTTACTGGCTCGTTTCATATGAAACCACGTAATGGCTGGTGCTCTTATATCACAGATTTGTACGAAACAGTTTGTTAGCTAGTATATGGTATAAAGTATCCTAAATAGAGTATTATTGCAGTAATAAGTAAGTATTAAGTTTGTAATAACTGTAACTTTTTTTTTTATATGAAACAATTTTGTTCATTTCAATGTCATTGGAAAAACAAAAATGTAAGCGATAAAATATAATTATTAAAATAGTATGTACATCTTAACCTTTAAAAATGTGCAATAAATTGTTATTTCTGTATAGGGGACGAAAATTAATGTATTAAGTGTGAAGGTAATTTTATTAAAAACTGGGCCACAGAGAAAATATAAAAGCAATGAAGATATTGATATGATAGATATATCAAAACGGAGTAATACTGATATCAAATTTTTGCAAATAAAAAGTAATTGTGAAAATATGAATTCGCATCATTTAAGGCTTTGGGAACATTTGAAGGCAGACAAAGAAGCTGAGTCAGATATTGTTACATCAATTTAAACATTGTTTACAAATACAAACTATTTTTAGTTAAATGTTGAGAATGTTAAGCAGGAAAAATGAAAAGTATTTGTTGTGTATTAGTTAAGAATTAGGCCTTAAGAATTAACATTGTATTATCCAAGCAGAAAACACTCGTTTTTTTGTTATAGTGAAAAAAATTACCAGAATTGTGTAAAAAAAAGTTTAAGGTGTAAAACTTATATTACTATAATAAATTCTAAAATTTAATTTAATTCTTTAACGAAAAAAATATTTTATTGCACATTTTTACATATTAGCATGTATATTTCCGGCATTTCAAGAAGCCAGACTTTTGTCTTGTCAATGATATCAAAATAAATAAAATCGGTTCTTAGATAACGAAGCTACAGTTGTTTTTTGACCCGAGAATTCTAAAAACAATTATTCATAATATAGTAAAAATATAGATAGTAAAACTGTTTCACAAAAATCTGTGACATGAGAGCAATGAAACCATTAAATTTTTGTTGATTTGATGAATTAATATATACAATGAGCCTACTCCAATCATCTCAATTCGACTTATTTGCCAATGAAGGGGAACATTTTTAGATTGAAGCTTCGTTATATATGTTCTAAATATAATAAAACATTGTTACTTTGTTGGTACATCACTAAACTTATTGTTGACTATAGTTTTGGCAACTCATCATGTCATTATGAAAACTCAAAGTAAATTAAAATACAATTTTACAAACTAAGATTGAATATTTTAAACGGAAATTTTTTATTATGCGTATACATCTTTGACATTACATACACAGTGCATTAAGTATACCTCCTTACCAACCGAAGAGAAGCAAATGTTAAAAATTTAAAGAGGTTTTTTAAATATCTTATGTTTTCTTTTAGGATTGAATAAGTTATGAAATGAATTAAAAGCTATATGCATCAAATTAAATTAAATAATATTTAAGTGTATAAAGGAATACTTAAAGCTCTATGAATTATTGAATTGAATGCAGCCATTTTATGTTAAGCGGGTGTCTGAAATTATTGGAATACCAGAATTGGTAAAAGTAGGTAGGTTTTCTATAAATATCCAAGGAACATTAGTTGTTAGTTTTAGTGATAGAATAAAAAAATTAAAAATCTAAATAATGAGAAAATACAATTTACAACCATTCAAATAATATAGGTATAGAAAAAGGTAGTCGAAAAACTATATGATACAGACTTATGTTTACATGGGTATGGTGAGATGGATAGACATGGTATGGTATGGGGAATTATAAAACAAACCTACATGTTGAATAGTGGATTATCTTTGTGTATTTTGATTAATCCATGCAATCTATTAGAAACAGAGTTTATGGAAAAAGGAATATACTGATAAATATTAGAAAAAATGTTATTTCATTTGTTAATACTAAGGGATTAAAAGATATTAGTTAAGTTTTGATAATGGCATGTTGAGTTGCGTTGAGTATAAGTTGAGTAAAAATGTTTTATTATATTTTTAGATTTGATCTTTCACCTCCAAATTTTATCCATCTTTGCTAGTGTAATGTATGCACATGTCACTCTTTTATAAAATCTTAATGACAAACACTGCCACAACTGCCGAATTGATAGTCGATTCAAGTAGCTTGAATATATAAATATTTAAATTGTTCGAACCTCTGCAAAATTAAGTGTAACAAAAGTTAAAAACAAATAACTTATTGAATTAATTACTTGGTAACGAGAGCAAGTATTAAACTTTATAAAACATGACATTAATAATTCTACTATTGAAATAATCGTTTATTTTTATATACAAGGACTAACATAAAAATATTAAATTGAGATTGATAATTTCAAACTATTTAAGTAAAAAATAGAAAATATTTTTGCAAATTACTAAACCTATCTAAACAAATTTGATAACTAAATGTAAAACAGGAAAACTTAATATTTGTTTAAATCAACCATTATTTATAAATTAAATAAATTGCCATCTGCATCAGTTACAGAGTTAAGAACATGTTGCATATTTGCATACTCAGACTATTTACTTTTCGTCTTTATTAATTAATTTAATATTCATACAATAAGTAAGGGTTTTTATTTTGAATAGGTTGTTTTTCCTTCGAAGAAAGTTAAAAATGATGAAGCCGACTGCTCACCCTGATGAGAGTTTAAACAAAACGAACAAACAAATTTAAAAGCAACTTTATGATGCTAGAGTCAACATTTATAGATAAAACAAAAAAAATCTCTGCGTGAAGCGACATAAAAATTTTTGCACATACACCATGAATTTATTATATTATTTTACATTTATTCCTATCTTGACTGACGAAGAGGAAAAGTGCAGATGCAGTGAAAAGATTATAACATCGTATACAAATGTTATGACTTTTCAATGAGGACTACCTTTTGCACAGAATGATCACCATGAATGCAATACAAACAATGTTTCAATTTTCTAAAACGTTCACCGATGACTAATCAAAGAAAACCTGATATGATGGTAAATTATGACTGCCATTACAAGGAGGGCAATAAAACGAATCTATATTGGTCTACCAGTACGCTTTTCGATGACCCTTTATAAGTTCTGATTTAGGTTTCAATTCTCCATGTTCACTAAAGATCAATTAAACTGCTTAATTACACAAATGAGTTAAGTTAATTTAAAGGAAAAAGATCTATTAATTGGTTTAATTTCAAACAGTTTGCTAGTTTTAGTCCACAATGTGCAACATTAAATTAAATAACAAATAATTGAAACAAGGGGAAGAGGTAATGTTTAATACATGCATTAAAGCTCCACAAAAATAAATTTAATTTGCAATAAGCGAGAAGATGAAGACACACTTACTAATTATTTATATATCTATCACCAAGTAATTTCTTTGAAAACTTGTAATTGATCACATCCATAAGTGACAAAGAGATGGCTGAAAATAGTGAAGACCCTCAATGAAACAAAACCACTTATATCTCTGATAAATGAAGGGAGTATAATTTGAAAAAGCTTTAGTGAATTTTTATACGTGTTTTTAATAGGTTTTGAATCTACCATCAAACTGGCATATTTAGCTGTGGTCTGGTTCTAGTTCTGGTATGTGCAGACATTACGATTCAATGGCAAATAATTACAAATTAAGATAGTTTACAACTAAATCAAAAATAAAACGGGCAAATTCAATTAAACAAGTAACTACTATGCACACCTGAGTTAGGGATATAATTAATAACGAGTTGCAAAATGATTGGTAACTTACAAGAGTTTACACTGTTGCTTGCCGCTGTGGGAGCCTTGGCCTAAGCTCGATCATCTTCGATAAGATAACTAAATGCTTGATGGTGGAGACGGTGAAGATTGTTCTCATCATCCCTCCTTGCACATCCTCCAATTGGTCGAATATTTAAATAACTAGTATGCACACCTAATTAAGAGATTTAATAATTACTAACAACCGGCTTCAATTAAGTCAAAATGGTTGCTGACTTACCAGAGTTTATACTGTTGTCTGCTGCTGTAGAAGCCTTGGCCTAAAAATTACTCTATGGTGAAGATGATGAAGATTGCTTGCATTAGCTCTCCTTGTGGCTCCTCTAAATTCTTGAATGTTTAAATAACGAAAAAATATCCAGTCCAGTATGTAGTCCATTTGGTCCTTCTTATAAGAGTGTGAAACAAAACAGAATGCCATCACTAGGACTAGGACAAGGTCAGTCGAAGGTCTTGGTTGTTGTAGTATCAGTTGTTAGACTTAAATTAGTAGCAAGTGGTGGAATATTTTGAAAAATGTAAAATAACCCAGTGGCTCATTTTAAATGTTATTACTTTTGAATAATAGAACAGTTTTTTTGGTAAATGCAGTAGTCATTGATCACAATCTATTATTTTATAATTTACTTTATTATTGTAATTTATGGTGGAAAATGGTGGCAATAATTTGGTATCAAAAATTTCAGCAACACTTTTTTACCTTTCTTTTATTTAAATCCCTTTATGTCTGTTTCTTAATACAGTACGTGTTCTCTCAATTATTTCATAATGGCTAAATTTTTCAATCTTTCCTTTTCTTTATACAGTTTATCAGTTCTCGATATACGTTTATTAACTAAATCTCTTTCTTGCTCCATTTCATTGTACAGTTCATCGGTTCTTGATATACGTTTATTAGGTAAATCTCTTTCTTGCTCTACTTCATTGTACAGTTCATCTTTTCTTTATACAATTCATCAGTTCTCGATATATGTTTATTAGCTAAATCTCTCGCTCCTTTTCATTTTACAGTTCATCTTTTCTTATTTTTTTCATAATGGCCACATTTTTCAACCTCTCTTTTTCTTTAAATATTTCTCTTTAATTTATATTTATTGGACAAATCTTTGTATTTTTTCTTCATAGTATCTTCATTCATATTTTTTTTATGATAGGAGTGGAAATCCATCCTACTGTGCTCAAAATTAGGTGTATTTTTTATATATCTGTCTATTGATTTATTTAAATAAGTGAATGTTATAGTTTTTTCATTATAGATTTATTTGTCTTTAGTAGGAAATAGTGTTAGTTGTTTTGTTCTCAATATTTCAGCAACATGATTTCTCATTTCTTCAACTTTATATTCTTCTGTTGCAGGATTTTTATTAAAACAAATTGATGTTGCAAATGCTATTGCAAAAATGCCACAATCGTAGTTGTTAAGCTGCTGTTGCACCTGATGATAGTTTATGTTCTTTTCATTTGTGCCATAAAGATGTTCAATATATAATATATGATCTGGATGCAAACGAGTAGAATTTAGGCTATCATATACATCAATAGTGGCATTTCCATCAAAATAAATACAAATCCAATGTCCAATTGAAGAACCCTCATTTAAACTAAATAAAATTTGTAAATCTGGGGTATTATGGACAGGTTTTATATAGGATGGTATTTGAAGAAATAGTGGGTCCTGTGGTTGAAAATGAGTGTGTAAAGACACAATCTGCCTGAAAGCATTTATATGGATATCTTCTAAGTAACCCACACTAGACAGAACAGTATCCATATGAGATTCATTCAGTTCTACAGCATATTCAGGAAATTTAATTTCAACACTTTTACTACTATTGACACATTGAGGTTCTGGTAGTTTTTCTTTTTTTGACATTTTTACTACATCATTACAATTTAATTTAAAAGATTTTATTTCTTTATGTTCCTTTGGTTCTTCAGAAAATATATTATTTTTTATGATGGCATAAATTGCTTTATGATATGAAAAATAAGTTTCATAAACACCAGTTTCTATATTTTCAGATGTTGAAAAGATGACATCAATTTGAGTTTTTAAATTAGTAGTACATAGATCGATAGATAATTTTGTTGAGAGATTGTAGGATGCTAGTACGTTGTTTAGAAATGTATTGTCATTATTTATAATGTTAAAATTAAAGTCTCCGATGAAAATCGTTTGTTCAATTTCTGCACTTGAATTTATTTCAATCATTATTTTATGCACTTCTGCTTCAAAAAAGGTTTGTGGTGCATTAGGAGATTTATATCCAGTGATTATAATATTATTTAAAACATTAAAACTCAACAACTCAATGTGACAATTTTCTTTAATATTTACTATGTGTTTAATGTCATTTATATTAAGGCCATTTTTACAAAAACATATAAGTCCCCGTGATTTATTAATACAATCTGATCTGAATACTGTATTAAAATTAGCAATGTCAATTTGATCGGAAGGTTTAGTTAATGTTTCACTGAATATTAAGATATCACCTCTAAGGTACCATTCATCAGATATAATATGCTCCAGTTTTGTTATCAAAGAACAAATGTTAAGATAAATAATTTTTAAACCATTTTCTTTTTTTAATGTATTAAATGATAAATTTAGTTGTTTTGTATTTCTCAATTTTGACAGTTCAGCCATACTTGGATCTTCTTTCTTTTTTAGCACAGGACTTTGAAACGTGCCTAGAATATATAATCCTGATAATTTTGTAACTCGGCTCAAAGCCACATATAACATATTGCGAGTTATTTTCTTAGATTTTTTTAAATCAACACAAACATCAGTGTATGTTTGTCCTTGACTCTTATGGATTGTGAGTGCTTCAGCGGGGACAAGAGGAAACTGTTGTCTAACAATTTGATATTGTAATTTATTTGATATATTTAATGTAATGTTTACTTTTGAAAGAGGTGTCAAATGTGGGCCAATATTTTCTTTGCGCATTTGTTCAGAATAGGATAATTTTGCTTTATTGCCAATCAATTTTGAGTCAAAATTTAACCATACTAAAGAGGGCTCTTGTGTATTTGGTTTGAAAGTTATTAATTCTAGTACTCCACATGCACCATTAACTAAACCATCCTCAACATCAATATTACATGTTATCATATACTTTATGCCAATCTTAAAAGTTATAATATGTGGCAGTCCATTAACTTCAGACACTTTTTTCTTCAGTAAAGAATTTAAAACTGAAGTTCTTGTTGTCTCGCTCACTTTTCCCAAAATAATGTCTTTAGCACTAGATTTATATGGCTGACCTGGTTGTTTGTTTATCTTCATGTCATTATACAAATCTACATTATAGTTTTCAGCAAACAACCTAATAGCTTTTTTGGGAATTTGACGTTCATGTACTTGACGTGATCTTATTAGCTTTATATCATCATCCGTCATTTTCGCAGCAGCCAAGTTAGTTAAAGCAGTTATAAATTGTAAATCATCTTTCTGTCTCATTATTTGTGTCAATTCAAAAATTTTAAATTCGTCCCATAATGGATTTGAATCAAAAAAGTTATTTAACTGATTGCTCTTCGGCATTTTAAATATATATGAATCCATAACGGGAGGCAATTGATTCAAATCACCTACACAAATAACTGAAACTCCTCCAAACAATGTATTCACTCCCATTATTTGCCTGAGCCTGCTATCTACACGACTGAATAGAGTACTACCGACCATTGATATTTCGTCAATAATTAGTAATTTTAAGTTCGACAACTTTTCTGGAATGTTATTTGCAATATCATGGGATAGTTCTGGCATAGATTCTGCACACTGTACAACTGGTAGAGCAAAAGCAGTATGTAAAGTAATACCATTTATCAAGAATGCCGCCTTTCCTGATGGAGCACATAAAAGGACAAAAATTTGATCTTTATTTCCTCCCGGAATGTTGTCATAATAATGTGTTATTAATTGGAAAATGCAATTTATAACAGTACTTTTTCCCACTCCTGCTGATCCACTGAGAAAAATATGAAATGGTTCAATTTCCATTTTAATGCACTTTAAAATATGCATAACAAATTCTTTTTGAAGTGGGTTAAGACTTTTTACTAACTCAAATACACATTCGTGTGATATTCGTGTAGGGCATGTGAATCTTGTTGCATTTTTTTTATTTGTTAAATGAGTGCCAGCTTGTACGTCAATATCAATTTCTTGATGAGGTGATAATTGGTCATTAATGTAATTTTGAATATCTTCATCAATAATTTCAATAATTTCATTCTCAACATTAGCTAGAGCTTCATCCAAAATTTCATCACTCACGATTGAGTATTTACGACGATTTTCCTCTATTATTTGGTAGTGAATATTATATTGTGATTCGCAGTTCACATTCTCAACGTCATTCAATTCGTTTCGCCAAGGGTAAAATAATAAAAGTTGTTCTCTATAATAATTGAGAGGATCTTGTATTAATTTATACCTTCTGAATCTAATAATTGTTGGATTTTTTCGAATTCGATATTCTATATCAACTGAATCTACTTCCAACATCTCATCATCGTTTATGTCATCTTCATGCCTAGATTTGTTTTTAGAATAAATGGATACAAAATCAGCCAAACAGACGTTTTCCATTGATAATGGTCTTTTACTATACTTTAAGAAAATAGTATCCATAAAAATGTCTGTCGATTTGCAATCCAGTCTTTCCAAGTCTTTCTTTGACTTGAGCATCTTAACCCGTTCATTTATTGGACTAGTATTAATAAATGTACATTGTCTACTCATTTTAGACAAAGGTAATGAGAGAACATGATATGTGGCTTCTTGTGCAGACATCATGTTACTATTTAAGAAAACGCTTGCAATTTTTGAAAACTTTTCCTTAATAGTATTATTGCCATTTTCTATATCAGAAGATGCATCTCTTAATAATTTTGACAAGCCACTCTCCACCTTGGCTATATAATTAATTATATATGAAGCCAGTCCGTACTCTTCAATTATGACTTGTATGTCCATGTTGGCTTCAAACAAATGCAATATCTCTTTGTTGTAACAATTTATGCCAACTTCTGAACTCGTACGTTTTAAAAATATCTGCGTACGTTTTAGTGAAGATCTTATGGATAAAATATATTCTGATTCTGATAATTGTAAATGAGTTAATATATCCTCAAAAGGAACATACTGTTCCTTCTTATAGTAGTGTTGCATTAATTTCCTTATTTTTAATAGTGATTCCTTTAAAGTTTCACTTCTTTCTGAATCTGATAGAGGTTCTAATATCATAGTTCTAGGCATAACTGGAAGTGGATAATTGAATCTACACTTTTGTTCATTTCTTTTACCCTTATGGCAAGTGTGAGTATGTCTGTGCCTTTGTACTGCGACATATGGATTGTTAGGATCGTACTCACATGAAATAAATTTATTAATGAATGAGACAAATTCATCTATTGTAAAGGGATTACTTTTATTATAAATTGGAGCATCTTTTAGCCACAATAGTATATGTTCATGTGGAGATCCTCTCATCTGAAATTCAACTCGATTATAACTATCAACAATGCAATATTTACCAAAAATACTATTCTTTTGCTTTAATAAAATCATTAATTTGGTAACCTTAAAATCAAAATAACGAGCGCATGTAACTGGGTCATTTTTGATGAGCAAGGTTTTTTCATTTTCATTTAATTTATACGCTTCCTCTACAGAAATAGCTTTATCATATTTCAATTTATATAAAGCTTGAATAAGTTCTGGCCATATTATTTCACCGGCAGAGAGAGTCATGAATATTGTTGGTTTGCCCAGTTGTCTAATCATTGCTAACAAATCCTTTTTCTTTGAGTCCCAGTAACTGGGCGATGAACGAACTTGTTTCAAAATTTTGTACCCATCATCAAATTTAATAAGAGAATTTAAAAATTCGGTTTGTAAAACATTAGCTGCATTAACATTTTCAGTTTGTTTACTTTTTCTTAAGCATATGTTAATGCTAGATATGCAAGCCATCTCTAATTTTTTTTTAGCCATATATAATATGCGTGTTGGTATACAAGACCTACGATCCTTTTGTCTACATTCAGATTTAGCCCTGTCACTGTAAGAAAGTTTCGCATTGGCTCCAAACGTGTAACCACCAAATATTGTGGGGAATGAAAGTTCTTCTATGTCATCAGTTATATGCCAAGGAATAGGATTTTTACCTTGACCTGGAGCTGTTATTTTGATTTCTGCATTTAATTTCTGATTTCCATCTAATATCATAACATCCTCATCAATCTCTGCCTCCTCGTTACATTCAGTATTAATTTCACCTTGCTCAATGTCATTATCGTTATTGTTTTTCTCAGAATCAACGAGATCTGTTTCATCAATAATAAAATCAACTGTCACTTGAAAATTATTTTCGTACTGCAACAAATACTTTTCATCAATTTGAATATGATGTTTCTTGTAAAGTGGTGTACTCAATAAATATTTCAATGCTTCCAATACAACGGCTGGTCTTATTGTTTCAAACATATAATCAGTTTTATGAAGCATGTGTCTTTTCAATTTTATTTGTATTGTTGCCATGTTATCAAAATTTCTAGGCAAAACGTGAAGAATGTCATTAATTTCAATGGGTATGTTTACTACACTACCTTTTAAACCTAATTGAGGATTAAGAGCATAGAATTTCAATGGCCGTATTTGCATAAAATTTATATATGGAGAGACCATTCTTTCTTCCAGAGGAGATAGTCTCTTTACACATTCTGGAATGACTGGAAATTTCAAATTGTTACTTGTGGCTAGTTTTGGTACCATACCTTTTGATATGTATCGAAGACAAGTACGACAAACATGGGCAGAAGTTGTATTAAATACTTTTTCGTAGAAACCATCCTCAAATTTATTCTTCTTATCCTCAATACTATAAATTACTACTGAATGTTTAAAGAATATATTTTCACAACAAAAACACACAAGGTCAGGTGTGGATGCACGGTCTTTGAAAAATTCCAACTTTAATTTATCTAAAGAATTTGATGATGACATTAAATTCCTATAGAGATTTTCTCTATATCTGTACAGGTCTATTTCACGTTTCATTCTTTTTGATTCTCGATCTAATTGTTTTTCCCTTTGTCTATATTCACTATTTTGTCGTAAATTTTTATTAATCAATATATTTTTCTCTTTTTCTCTTTCATTATATTCTTCATCTTCTCTCAATTTTCGTGTATTGACTAAATTAAACAATTTTTCTTTTTTTTTATACGGTTCAGTTTCTCTCAATTTTTTCATAATTGCTACATTTTTCAATTTTTCTTTTTCTTTATACTGTTCAGTTTCTCTCAATTTTTTCATAATTGCTACATTTTTCAATTTTTCTTTTTCTTTATACTGTTCAGTTTCTCTCAAATTTTTCATAATGGCTACATTTTTCAATTTTTCTTTTTCTTTATAAAGTCCATCTGTTCTCAATGTATGTTTTCTAGCCAAATCCCTCTCTCTCTCCTTTTCTTTATACATTTCATCTTTCCTTAATATATGTTTATTGGCTAAATCCATTTCTTTTTCATTATCTCTATATTCCTTAATTTTTCTTTGTACCTTTTTCATTGATGCATCTTTTTGTCTCTTGTCCTGTTTGAATTCTTCAGGCATTTTGATTCGTTTTTTAATCATGTAATTCCTTTTTTCATTTTTTTTTGTTTTATCAGACTTCTTTTTAACCCTCATTTTCCTTTACTTACCTATACAACTATTTCTGAAAATAAATATATAAAATGTTAATATTTTGTCACAATGTAACTAAGTAAATGGCAATTTTGTCAAATCTGAACAATTTAAAATTAAAGTTTAAATTTTAAAATTAACAATTTTATACCAAGATCTCCAATAAAACAATTGAAACAGGGTATGTAAATTCAAAGTGTATGTCAATTTTTACCACATTTAACGAACTAGTTAAATTTTCTATTTTAAATTTTAATTCTTAGTTTTGGATTAGTGAGATTGTTACTTAATGAAATTTCATAATATGTAGAAAATAAAACATTTTGCTAGAAATTTTTATGGACTTTTATTGTCGAACATTGCAACAATTGTTTTGCCAACTTCATCAAGTAGATAATTAATGGATAAATTAACTTAATTTTTCGTTTAAATGAAATATATTAGATTCAAATTATTGTAAACTAAAATACATTGGCCCTCCTTGTGTTACTATAACTAACAATACATTACATAAATACATTAATAATGCTAAAGATAAAATTGACAAAACCTCATAAGTATACCTCTTAAAAAGTCAAGATGATTATGAAGAATATGAGTATATGAAAGTTGTTCAGTTTTTTATTACCAATTAAATTTTGTTTGAAATATTTAGAAAGCAAATTGGGAAAACCCAAAACGTCTCTCAAATAAATAATCACTTCTGGTGAATGACATTTACCTAAATGCCATTTCTTCTTCATTTTGTAAAAAAACCCTAAGTTTCATAAGTTTCACTCAGGGATCTGTTTTCCTTTTTAAGATTCAATTTTATTAACCCTTTCATTACTAGGAATATTTGTATACCTCTTTGTATATATAGGTCCTGTGAGCAAAGAGTAAAAATGTTCGTTGATGTTTTAATTGAGTTAGAAGATGAGAAATGTAAATATATGTCTTGTTAGCATGTTTATTACTGCAACTATATGAATACATTGCTAAATTTTTATAGTAAACAAACTTGTACAAACCTGAAAGAGTGACTTATCAGTTACGGGAAACATATGTGTACGTTTTTTAATATATTATCAGCATTTAGTATTTGAAAAATAAAAGAAAACATATTACTGCAAGACTCCAATGCACTGTTGTGTGTTTTTGAAATATATCACAGGAAAAAAAAAATTAATTAAACAGAACTATGTATAATGATTAAATTTGCAAGTTATGTTTAATGTTAATTTTAAAATGTTACTATCCAAATGAAAAAATAATATTTTCTTCAACGTAATATTATTTTTTGTGTGAATAATACTAACATTTTGATACCGATGAACGTATGCATATACCCTTAAATTTGATTTAAATACGAAGAACGTATTAATATGAAATTCATTTAAAATGCTGTATTTGAAAGGATTTTAATCTTAGAAATAACCTGTAATGAAAGGGTTAACATGGTCAAAACTGGATATTATGTGGTAAAGCAATTAAGCAGAAATGAAACTAACATAGCACCCAATATATATATAACGCAAATATTTATTATGTGAGGTTATCTTTTGGTTCTTTGATTTTCAATTAAACAACAAAAAAAGTTTTAATAATATATTGGAAATGGTATATGAAAAGTATACGGCTTTTCTGCTGTATTTTGTATTTATTACATATAAAATGCATACATACCTTACTTGACTTGTTGAATATTATTCGTCCAATCAGCACCGCAGGGAAATCACTCCACGCTTTGAAAAAAGTATACACTGGTCCTCCTAACTGATCCTACTAACAATACCAATATGTATACTCATACAATAGCCTCACGTTAGATTATGTTTTTTTTTATTATACTTACATTGGTGTTTGTTTTTGTTTGTTTAACAACAAACACAAAGCACTCTGAATATTTGGAACTATTTAAAAACCATACGCTAATAATCGCAATCAGGGCACCCGATATCCGTAAAAATACTTTTCAACGAATATCGAACTAACAATCGCAAATCTTGCTTTCAAAGAAATTATAACTTGCAAAATGCAACCACAACTTCTACGATAACAATATGTTTATTGTTTTTGCGCGAAAAGTGGGTAATGAAGAAATCTTAATTCCGACCGGGCGGGCTTTTCAACAACTAAAGTTATAATATAAATAATATAATTATTTATAATATAATATAAACCTGTAGAGGTTATACGTCCCAAATAGATATATATGACGGCGGTAAAATGCAAAAAAATTTAGTTTAATACATTTTATGCGGAAAACGAATGTCCACATATATAAAGCGCTATTCAAATGCAGGACCCTGTAATGTCGGTTCTGCTTTCAAATATTTCCGTCGAAATTTTATTTACCTTCATTTTGCTCAAAAATTATGAGGTTTAAGCAAAAAGACGATTCTTTATAATTTGCTCATTTTTTAATACTTTACAACTATTTGTTATATAAATTTCATGTAACTCCTATAGTTTATTAGCAATAGATAAAAAAAGTCAAAATTTTTAATTATTTATTTTTTCTCCCAAGTAAAGAACATTATGAAAAAAATGTTTTAATAAAACTTGTTCAGTTTCTGATTCCTTTTAACTTTTGTTTGAAAAACTTTGTAATATTTTTCATATTAAAAAAATTATCGGAAAAAAACAAAAAAACGCCTCGAGTAAACTGTCACTTCGGGTTTATAATTATTTACCAAAAGCTTTTCAGTTCCAGTTTTTAACGATAAAACCTTAAGTTTAAAGTTTCATCTCAATCGGATCATTCGTTTTTGAGATACAGCGCCCACCGACAGACAGACACACACACACACACACACACACAGACACAATTTTTTTTTTTCCAGAAATTAGTGTTTTGGGTTCAGGGGACCCCAAAACGGATATTTCCGCAAAAAAAATTTTTGAAAAAAAAATCACGAAAACAATACTCCCCCTATATACTACGTGTATAGGGAAAGTAAAAATGGTGATGTGGCCATCATAGTACTTTCCCTATATTTTACACGAAAACTATAAAGTTTACGCAAAAAAGCTATTCTTAATGATTTGTTCACCATTGAATTCTCTATAATTATTTGTAATTTAAGTTTCATGTAACTATGACAGTTTATTAGCAATTGGCAATAAATGTCAAAATTTTCAATTTTATTTTTTTTTCTCAAAAGTTAAGAATTTTATGAAAAATATGTTTAAATAAAACTTGTTCAGATTTTTATTACCTTTAACTTTTGTTTGAACCTTTTTTTTAAATGTTTCATATTTAGAAAAATAAAATGAAAAAACAAAAAAACGCCTCGAGTAAACATGCACTTCCGGTCTATGAATGTTTACCAAAAGCTTTTCAGTTCCAGTTTTTAACGATAAAATCTTAAGTTTGAAGTTTCATCTCAAACAGATTATTCGTTTTTGAGATACAGCGCCCACCGACAGACACACAGACAGACAGACAGACACACATACAGACACAATTTTTTTTTTCCAGAAATTAGTGTTTCGGGTTCAGGGGACCCCAAAACGGATATTTCCGCAAAAAAATTTTTTCAAAAAAAAATCACGAAAACAATACTCCCCCTATATACTACGTGTATAGGGAAAGTAATAATATGGTGATGTGGCCATCATAGTACTTTCCCTATATTTTTCTCGAAAACTATGAAGTTTACGAAAAAATGTTATTCTTAATAATTTGTGCACTTTTGAATTCTCTACAATTATTTGTTATATAAATTTTATGTAACTCCAACAGTTTATTAGCAATTGACAAAAAATGTCAAAATTTTTAATTTTTATTTTTTTTCTCAAAAGTTAAGAATTTTATGAAAAATATATTCGAATAAAATTTATTCAGTTTTTCATTCCCTTCAACTTTTGTTTGAACCGTTTTTTAAAATTTTTCATATTTAGAAAAATATCACGTAAAAACAAAAAACGGCCTCGAGTAAACATCCCCTTCCGGTTTTTGAATATTCACCAAAAGCTTTTCAGTTCCAGTTCTTAACGATAAAACCTTAAGTTTAAAGTTTCATCTCAATCGGATCATTCGTTTTTGAGATACAGCGCCCACAGACATTTTCTCGCACGAAAACAATACTTCCCCTATATATACTATATAGGGAAAGTAATAATGTATCCAACTCACTTTACCAATCACCTCTTCCTGTAGTTTAATTATGGCATTTGTTTATCAGAAACCTGGACCAGACTTTAGTATTACAACATTGATAATGGTCACTTTATGTCCGAAATATATATATATCTCTAAATTTAATAAAAGTGTGATGAAAGGTTTTTAGTGCTTTATTAATTAATCATTCAACTATTTGGGTACAATACAATCCTATAATATAAGATCTGTATCCCTTTTTCTTTCATAATATTTCCTCAAGTGCTATGTAATCCTGCACTTATAATAAACTCATGCACTAAAAAAATCATTGCTCTCCTTTTTAGGAACTCCAAACCCCTGATTGGTCTTCACAATACAACTCATAAAAACTGAAAAATAAAAAAAATAAATTGAAATGAATATGATTTTATTTGTTAGAAACAGTTGAAATTAAAATATGAGAACACGCCGGTAGTTGTGACCTCGACGTAACATGCAGCAACGTTGGTTCGGGTCAGCAGTTGGATGGGATACAATTATTGGTGACGGGGGCGATCCTTTAAAGTAACAAGCTCATTTACACACACGGCGGCAGGACCACGTGATGGATAGCCAAACACTACTACTACTACTAAAAAATGAAACAAAGCAACTGGAAATTTAACAATAAATTAATAAAAATATGAAAACCTTCAAAAGTTTTTCAGAAAGTTAGTATTTGTTTTTTATTATTATATAACCTATTATTTTTTTAAATTATTATATATGTAATCAAAATACCGTTTTGCACTTTTGGGTGTTGGGTGAGGAATAACAGAGTATAAAAATTATATATACTACCTATGAAGTTTTCTGCATAAAAAAACATGTCTTCATCTCTCAAGAATAATACTTGTGAAAACTGGGCACAATAAAGTCTCGGATATCTTTTACGGCCTTATGAAGGAAATGATTAACATAACACGTGTTTAAACAGTAAATTCCTTGCTGAGCCAGTGGAATGTAATCTTTGAAGTCTGATACCATTTTCAGCTCAAGGAAACAATGAGTTGCAAATATTTTATCTTCAAATGGTGGACTAAAAAATGTTTTATGTTAACTTAACAAAACCTTCTTACACAAATTGATGTTTTTCTTATTGAAATAATCACATATAACAATGTTTGATTACCTTGCATCTATAACAATACCACCTCCAGCTTCTATTACTCGAATCATAGGCTCCCTATGTTTTGCTACAACGATGCCCCTTATATGCTGAAAAGCCCCGTATCCCCTCCTGGAGATCTCCTTCCGCCAACTGTACACACAACGCGCTCTTTTATCTGACTTTTCTATTTTTATTCTCTCAGCACTTTTTGGATTCCCAAATTCATAATCTTCTTCCTGTAACCAGCAGTGTATTTTGGTGTACTCTTTTTAATAGATCTTGTAATGAATAAACTAATACTTGTTAATACAATAGTTGTGATATTACAGCTGGTCACAAATTTATTTATCTACGATCGTACAGAAAGTAGACGCTTTTTGCATTATTTTTCATTGTAAAAGTGGCTTTTTAAAGCACTAGTGCTTTTTTACGTTTTTATTGCACGGTAATGTCAAACTGTTTTTATTGCACAGAATTGTCAAATTTGACAGATGAATTTATTTCGACGAAAAACTTATTTTTTTATTAATTGATACAAATAACTAATAAACTATAAATAAAATATATAATACAAACCAAATGGCAGATTTAAGAACTCTGAAGATTTCATTTAATGCAAGTCGAAGCGATTACAATAAAGCGAACATTATTTCTGTAAATAATAATGGCGGCCGACATTTGTGCAACTTGTTTACTGGTTGCTAAGTAACTCTTTCATTAGTGCACTGCGGGTAAAATATGTTTTTATTAATTGAATTATTGAAATGACATTAAAATTTTGCCCATAAGAATATATTCTTTGAAATCCTTTACGATCGAAGATAAAATGTTGTAAAGCACACATGTAAAAAGTTTCTTTATTGCACTCCTGGCTTTAAAAAAACTCGCTCGTTCCTCGCTCGTGTTTTTAAACGCCAGTTCGTGCAATAAAGCATCACTTTTTACACTTGTACCTTAAATAACTATAAATCTTTCAGCTCTTATTGTTATCCAAGTACAATGTAGTGACAAAAATGTTAAATAAATTAAATAAGTAACTCATTACCAGTTTATTATTGCATTAAATTTTTTGACTGGGATAAGTAGGGCAATTATTATTAAATGGACAATATATAGTTATATAGGGTTATTGTAAGATTTGTTAACCTCTCGTGAAATGCAACCTAACAGACCTATTGTTCTACTCTTAACCAATCACTTCCCCAGCAGTCCCATGTCCTCCATGAACCTGGAAACTTTCTTGGGGGTGATGCTGCTCGCTTCTTCTTGGGATAGGTCCCTGCCGAAGTGTGAAAACCGCTTGTGGACAATCACGACACAAGTAGTATGTGCTTGGTTGTTTCATTTGCCGAATCAAATAGTCTGCAATTTCCACTTTCCTCTTTTCCCATTTTCCACAAATGATACCAGAAGACAGAATGTCACGAGTCCGGTGAATGTTCTCAGCTCGTTAATTGTGAGTTCAAGCACCTTATGGTTGTGATCTAGTTTGACAAGTCGTTTTGATTGACATAGACCTGTCTTTTGTCCTCTTCCCATTTTTGCACCACCTTTCTTCTGTGCGTCATGGGAAGTCCGCAAAACGTCTCTGGTCCTATAGGAGTGGCATTTGAGCCTCTTTTGGCGATTTCATCTGTCACTTCGTTGTCTTCGATACCCCCGTGCCCTGGGATCCACATGAGGGTCAACGAGTTGTTCTCCGCCAGTTGCTAGAGGGATCGTCAACATCCCCTGCCTTTAATGCGGCTAGCCTCTCTAAGCACTTATATATATATATATATATATATATATATATATATATATATATATGCACGTCGTTTAGGTGCTTATCCAGGCATTCTCTGGGGCACATATCAATTGCAATTGCTTCCACTGCAGAATCGCGGGTGTAGTACCCAGAGCCATGTAGCTCCTTTGGTTTTGGTTATGCACAATATAAGTAGTTACATGTGTTTTTATTGATTTTATCAAAAATCTTTCCTGCTTAACCAGATGTAAGAAATATAAGAAACCTTTTAGTACATAATTTCTATATTTAACGCTAGGTGCAATAATTAAAAATACTTACATTAAGGAGTTTTCCAGCAGCAACTCAGTCTTCCACGTAAGATATATGCAGAATCCATTTTCCTGCTGCCATTGAAGCCAACAGTTTTTCATTTCTATTCAACTTCTGGCATATTAGGTGTGTACTTGCAGGATCATAGTTTTCTAAATTAGACACGTTGGCGCCCAGCATTTCTAAACTTTTAACCAATCGGTCATGTTCCTCTGAATCCACACCTGATATCATAAATAAGCCGGGTTTCTTGGGTTTCTTTACTGCCTATATAAAAATAATCTTGGTAAATTCAAACGCATGACAAAACACACATTTACCTTATTAGAATCAATATTTTCATCCCATCCAATACAAAAAGACTGAGAAACCTTATCAGAGGTATAGTCTTCTGCAACTACACTGGGGACCCTTTTAACAGAACTCCTCTGACTAGAAGAAGCACTGGTCTTTAACATACTCTCCAATTGTTTTAATTTTTCACCTAACAATGAAATATCAGAAGAATCCTGCAAAAATATTTATATAACTTTCACTTTATATCTATAAAATATACTTACTTCAGTTTTGGAAATGTCCCTCGAGTCACTTTTATGTGATTCCTCAAATAGTGACCCTGTCAACCTCGGGCATATTAGATAAGTACTTGCAGGATCATCATTTTGTGAATTAGACAAGTTGGCGCCCAGCATTTCTAAACTTTTAACTAATCGTTCACGTTCCTCTGATATAAATAAACCGTGTTTCTTTACTGCCTATATAAAAATAATATTGGTAAACTCAAATCCCATGATGAAACACATATTTACCTTATTGGAATCAATATTTTCATCCCATTCAACACAAATCGGCTGAGAAACCTTATCAGAGTTAGAGTAGTCTTCTGCAAATACACTGTGGACCCTTTTAACAGAACTCCTCTGTCTAGAAGAAGCACTAGCCTTTAACATACTCTCCAATTGATTTAATTTTTCACCTAACCAAGCACTATCAAAAGAATCCTGCAAAAATATTTATATAATTTTCACTTTATATTCGTAAAATATACTTACTTCAGTTTTGGAGACACTTTTATGTGGTTCCGCAAATGCTGACTCTGTAGACAAAGTGCTACAGTTGCAAACCTCCGGAGAATCTGGGCAGATCGGATACCAGGGACAGCGTTTCAATTCTGAGAGTGGCTGAAAGAATAAAATTATTATTTAACAGTAAATTTTTTTATTAATAATATTTTGATAAAAACATGCTTATTAAGTATATAAATCTTAGTTACAGTACTCAACTGTCTTGGCCTTTCTTTGTAATCTGGGGATTCATTTGACCATCTTAACATATCTTTTCTCACCTCTGTCGTTGGTGTTCCCACACAAAATGCTGCACCCAAGGAAGAATTAGGTGAATCAATGTGATCCCATGATTTGGGTGTTTCAGGAGTCTCCATGTCTAGATCTATTCTGGCATTCTGCATTATCTGATTTACTGGAGTTATTTCACTACAGTAAATGCTGACATTATTAGCAGGAGTATTGCATCCTATAAATATGCGTTAGATAAATCGTAAAAGTCATCTAGAATAAATATTACCCGATCTATATTCCTTCTCCAAAATTTTTTTATGTGAAGGTGTAGAAACTTTCTTGTTTCCATTTGGTGTATTTTCACCTTTAGTAGTATCTAAACATTTTCCATTAATACTTAGGGATTTTAAACCTTTGTTAACAGAAATGTTCAAACGAAAACTGTTTGGTGGTTTTATTGTTTGATTAGTTTTATTTGTGGTAATATGCCGCTTTGTGTCAAATTGATTCATTGCTAATACAGCAGCAAGGCTATCTTCATTATCTATAAAAAAGTATATGATTAGTCATGTATGAATAAGCAAAATATATAATACATATTACAGGAACTTTTTAGACATCCAATAAAGCCAAGAATGATGGAAAACAACATTTCATTAAAAACTTAAATTTTGCTATAATTTAGCAATTGTTTTGATGATTTATTAAAAAACTAGTTAAATTTTGAGTTTCAGCGAAATTTCTCAAGTGGGTAATTTTTAACATATTTTAAATCCTTGAGAGTTTCTCAATATAATTTGGCAATTGTTTTGATTATTAAATATTTGTTAAATAGGGATATGATTAAATTTTTGTTACAATCTTTCATTGCATCTGAAATAAGAAATTCCATTACACATTGCAAGGCAATCAGTGGAAGTTGTGAGAGAATTGATCTTAAGATTTGGTAAAGTGTGATTAAGAATTCTGGACTATGTTAGTAGAGAATTCAAGGTAAAATTCATAGTTTCCCAGTTGAGACGGAAATGATAAATTCCATTAAAGATTCTTAAATTCAATTACAAAGAATAAAATGTTTTTCTTCCATCATTCTTGATTTTATCGGATTGTTACTATGTTTCTGTTTCATTGAGAAACCTTGTATATTTATATATTTATAATTGTAATATTATTTATCTCTATGAATATATCAACTCCTTGCTACAATTTTCAGAATTAAAAAATTTACAGACATGTCTCTGGTAAATTATTTATAATGAAAATATGGTTAACCATCCCAAGGATTAATAAAATGATCCAAGAAAAAATCTTACTTGCAGTTGATTTAGTCATATCATCGTTTCGGTTAGGTTCGTCTTGTATAGGTGGAGTTGTTACAACAGGGGCTTTTGTTGAAGGATCAGTTTCCATTATAGATACATCAGTTTTTAAAAGACATAAACCCTGTGAGTTATTAAGAAAAATGAGTATGCTTTAAAAAAAAGTAACAACACATTCTTAAGAACAAACTCACCTTTTTATTGAATGGAGACCCATGATCTGCACTGGGCGAATCAGAGGATGAAATCAAGTAATCCTCTTCTGGAACTGGTTGGCGTTTTTCAATACTATCAACTAACCACTTCACAGTTACCATAGGACAATGCATATTTTTACTTCTAATTATTTTAACTTCATTACAGGAACTATCTCCAACTATGATATGTGTTATTCTTTTAGAAAGAGTGTTGAGTCTGGTGGCCAAAGTAACATTCAGCACTTTACATAATTTTTTACGGTGTTCTGCTGAGAATCCTGCAAGGTAAACCTAAGAGACAAAAATATTTTATCCAATAATAATTTAAATCTGGCATGGAAACCATACACTACAACCGTCCAAAATGAATTCTGCTTTTTTAATAGACCTTATATCAATTCCATCAACAAGCTCCGCATATTCTGAAGAACCTATAAAAGAAAATAATTTTTTTTTTTCTAAAATAATGTCCAACAAAAACTTTTAATTACTTTTTCTTTTAGTCATAACTGTTTGTGGAAATGGAGTAGTAAATGGTTTTGTTACAATTATACTATCCTGAAGAACTGAGCAGCTAGAAAGAGTTGTCCCTTCATTGGCACTCATCATTGAGAAGTTAGGATCTTTTTGCGTAGCACCTTTTTTTGGTGTTGATGTGGTTTTTTTAACAGGATATGTATCAGTATCGGGTATTCTATAACCTTTACTCACACTGTCTATGACCCAGCCAATGGAAACACAAACAATGTTGTGTTTACGGGCAGCTTTGTACTTTTTACTCGATGAACTAAAATATTCATAGTTTCAAATTTTCTTAATTATAAAAAGTATGTGCTAAAATTATTAATATTTATTTAACCCAGTGAGTTAAATACACCAAACTAAAACTTGTTTCCCTGTCTCCAACTGTGCTACACTGATGATTAGATTGAAACCATTATGTGCCTATTGTTGACAGGGAACTATAATTAATGTTAACATTTATTTACCCATTGCAAACTAGGACATCCGTATTTTTTAATACTAGATGCTTACGAAACTTGCCACCGTTTTCACTAATAAGTTGTTTCAACTGATTTATTTCGTCAACACCAAAGCCCGCCGTGCATATGGTCAGATTGTGAAACGGAAGACACTTGTATTTGGAGAATCTTTCATCATTTGCATGTACCATTTCTTGTAGGCTGGCTTCCCATACACGATCGATCCAAGATGGAAGCATAATTTTTACACCAAGGGTAGCAGCTTTCTAAAGGAAAATGTAAAAATAAAAACAATTTTCAATTTGAATGTATAAAACTATGTACATAATATTTTTCTGAATGAACTGTATCAGTAACAAGGTGTGTATTTGAGGAAAATAGCGTTGTTGTAAAGTGACCTCCCATTGTTTGGACTTTCATTCGAATATCTTTTTTCTGCAGCTTTGATAAATTTGAACATACGATGACACAATTTTCCATTGCCATATTCATCACAGGCCAATCCACATTTGGAATGGGTTTTACTTCAGATAAACATACCAATAAACACCATGGACCCAAAATTCTGTTACGTATAAAAAAAATGTATGAATTAAGTTTATTTGTAAAAACATAAATTGCAATTATTTTTAAAATAAAATTTAATTACTTACACACTCTTAGAAGCCAGAGCCTTTTGGTAAAGCTCTCCACTGAACTCTTGGAACACCAAGAAGTCGGTTTTCTGCAAGTTGATACATTCTCCATTACATTCACGTACCCAATTGACCTTTATTATATTTTGTTTGCAAGCCTGGAAAGGTATATGAAGTTAAAAACTGAAGTTTTTAGATCTAATATTATAAAAATTTTACCGAGTAAGCTTCCTGCATTGCTGTACTTGTTTGTGTCTCATCCTCACAACTTTGAGGAATAATGAATTTGACATTAACCTCTCTGATCATAGTAGAATTTCCTAAAATATATCTTTTGAATATATTATGTATTTGTAATGTAACATAAACAATAATTCTTATTGAAAAGAGCACTGAAGAAAATACAAAATATTCTGGATATAAAAAGAATACTTGTAATAACTTTCTCCACAGTTTATTTTTAATGGCTGCACAAGAATGACCGTTATCGAAAATTGCGGCTTATTTAAATTAGGCGGCAAGGCGGCGCGTTTCATCTAATGGGATGGGACTTTCCAGGAGTTTCTCACGTTTACCGTTTGATGTATTTTTTGTTTTAATTATTCAAATAATAATTATTAAGGGGGCTTAAATCGAAATTGGGCAATTGCCGTTCAAATCTCTTTATCTCTATTGCTTGAACCGCTATTGCTAAATTTTGATTTAAGCCCCCTTAAGAATGTATTATTAGATATAATTGAAACAAAAAAAATACATTAAACGGTAACCGTGAGAAACCCCCAGAAAGTCCCATCCCAAGCCTCAATTTTCGATAACGGTAATTCTTGTACAGCTATTGATAATGTTTACATCGTAAATGAAATATACATTTAGTGTAATAAAAATAAACTGTAGAGAAAGTTATTACAAGTATTTTATTTATTATTATATATCTCTATTAAAGACCATCATAGAATCTAAGAAATTATAATCCATTATACCACTGAGCATTCAGAAATATTGATGTTTTAAAAACCCTTCTCTTCAGATATCTGTTAAGTAAATTGATATATTGTTCAATTAATTGGTCCCCTATGTACGTAAAATATATCACTTTCAAAACCGATTTTTAAGATACTTGTAATTTATTAAATATAAGTTTCTTAAAACAAAAAGTCAAGGGAATTTAATAATATATTTATTCAGCACAGACAAATAAATATATTCCTCTCTGTCATCTCCATAAACTTATATTACTTTGACAATTTATAAATATGTTTAATATTAAAATCCCTAGATTAGCATCACAACATGGTAGAACATTATAACTCGCCTGTAAACCGCTTGTCAAAAACATATAATGAATATTAACCATCTTTTAAGAGAATAATAAAATGTATTAAAATCCTTTAGTTCGTTGTAGAAAATTAAATAATAAATTTAAAAATACGAAAACATTTCGTGAATCTACAACAATGAGTCTTACTAAGACTACAAAACAAATTAATTTGAAACAACTACTTCTCTAGCTAATACTTCGACAGACATTGAATAATACAAATTAATTTGCGTGTTACAAATAGTACAACTATTAAAGTAAAGTAAAGTAGTTGTTTCAAATTAATTTGTTTTGTAGTCTTAGTAAGACTCATTGTTGTAGATTCACGAAATGTTTTCGTATTTTTAAATTTATTATTTAATTTTCTACAACGAACTAAAGGATTTTAATACATTTTATTATTCAATTATGCTCTAAGTGGGTATTTTTCCTTAATCCCGAACGTAATGATTTCTGAAGAATTCACTAATCCACCTTAGGTATAAATTCAGACCTTCAGTCGATTATATTTCATTCTTGTGTCAGTTGCCGTACATATCTGAGTAAGTTATTTATATTTCATTATATTTATTATCATATTTCATTATATTTATTTTAGTAAGTGTTTTTATTTGTATTTAAAATCAATTTTATAATAAAGCTGTACTGAAGAGAGCGAAAGTTCGAAACACGTGTCTGCAGATGATTATAAACTTGAATGCTAGATTTTTTTAATTGCTTTTGCTAATTTAATTTAATGAAATCAGTTTAAAATTCATTTTTCATAATTTTTCATGTTATAGTTACATTTAAACAAACTAAAGTACATTTTATCATTTATTAGTTTATTCAACAGAAATAATTTCATTCAAATTAGTGTTGCTTTAATAGTTGTACTATTTGTAACACGCAAATTAATTTGTATTATTCAATGTCTGTCGAAGTATTAGCTAGAGAAGTAGTTGTTTCAAATTAATTTGTTTTGTAGTCTTAGTAAGACTCATTGTTGTAGATTCACGAAATGTTTTCGTATTTTTAAATTTATCTTTTAAGAGGTTTTAAAAATCAACTATTATACTATTTAAAATGAACTTCTCATTGTTATATTATTATAAATATTGAATTATAATATGATTAAGTAAAATTAATTGATTAAGATTGGAAGGGTTAACTTCTTGATACATCTTGTAAATTTAAACAAGAAGCTTTCATTATAAAATAACTTGTATATTTCGTTTACGATGCAAACATTTTCAATAGCTGTACAAGAGTATAAAAATAAAAATAAACTGTAGCGAAAGTGATTACAAGTTATTTTATATTGTATAATCTTCAACGAGCTCATCGATCAACGTTAAGCTTTCTTTGTTGATATCATACTTTATTTTTAAGTGTGAAAATGATTAGTTAATGATCGAAAAGGTAACATGGATTATATAATTATTTTTCTAATTTGTATATTATATAATGTATAATTGGCTTGTAACTGAACAGTCTATTGGGTTTAAAATAAATAAATATTGAGGGGCCTAGAAATTAACCTAAAAAAATACGCCGTAACTTACCGACAACTGATAAAAAGAAGTTAACAAACTAATACCCAATTCTACTAATAAATGGTGTGTTTGGAAAAAATTTTGTGTCGTCGAAATTCACCGAAAAATAAAACTTTTAGAAAGAAAATATCGTACAGTTTTTGCGCAGAAAGTTGGATGTTACACTAATAAACCGCTAGGGGGCGTCTTCTAATACATCGTGTATATAACCGTTGATTGAAATATTGTACAATATTCACAGTACACTACTGTTATATGTAACTAGTAGTTTTTAACAATATTTCAATCAACGATATAACTATGAGTACAACAGAAAATTTAATAGTAATTTACATGCTATACGATTACAATGATTTGAATACACTGATAGATGGCTCTGAATTTCAGCGGGAAAATTCGTTTTAAATTTAAATTTTTACTCACCAACGTTTCCAGCATTTAAGTGATGTGTATCATCTGAATTTAAGATATGGTAGTCATATTGCTGCTAAACACTAAACCGCCTTGATGCAAAAGTCTTTCTCTTCAATATCGCAAAAATGTTTCAATTCAATTCAATCCCTTATAAATTAAAATGTTTAAGCATCGGAACATTTAAGAACAATTATTACCTCTACTTGATTGAAAAACAATGAAAAGGGGGGGCGCTAAAAAGGTATTGTACCCTGGCTCGAGTTAAGCTCGCTACTCTACTGATTGTTATACGTATACAGAGTGTCCCACCGAAACCGCACATCAAAAGTTTATGGACTTCTAGTAAATGTATTTTTATGAAACTTTCATGGGTAATGTAATCAAGTGTGCTCTATTTAATTAAAATATTGTCAAGATTATACGACTTCCGATTATACCGGAAGTCAACACCAACTTTCTTATTTCAAATGGAATACTATATTTTTTAATACGTATTTAGATTCTACATAAAATTCTGTGAAAAAAATTATTAAGTAACATAACGTCCAACTTTAAGCGTTTTCGAGATAGTTGATATTTTTAAAAATTTTGTGCTTTTATTAAATTCTGTGTCCGAATATGTAAAAATATACAGGGTGTTCCATTGAGGAAAAACGAGATATATTGGTTTAAATTTGACCAAATGTAGTTTGAAATTTTGAACACCCTGTATATTATATTTTCAAAAATAACTCATCATTGGATACCGTGAGGTAATGACTATGTGTAGCCAAAATTACAATCCTTCTATTTTATTTTCGTCGGAGATATGTATTTTTAAAGTAAACTTTGAAAAAGCACAAAATTTTTAAAAATATCAATTATCTCAAAAACTAATTTTTTCACAGAATTTTATGTAGAATCTAAATACGTATTAAAAAATATAGTATTCCATTTAAAATAAGGAAGTTGGTGTTGACTTCCAGTATAACAGGAAGTCGTATAATCTTAAAAATATTTTAATTACATAGAGCACACTTGATTACACAGGCTATGAAACTTTCATAAAAATACATTCACTAGAAGTCCATAAACGTTTGATGTGCGGTTTCGGCGGGTCACCCTGTATATAAATCAAGGTCTCAGTAGAAGAGCGGTCGGCCAACTTTATTAACCATTACCCCAAAATATTTTTGCGTAAGTTAATATTACCCCCTCATTTTGAAAAGAAGAAAATCAATGTAAATTTAAATTAAACTTTATTTATTGAATTAATTTACAAGGCAAATAAAAAATGTTACATGAAAAGTGTGTAAAATTAATTGAAAACTTTCCCCTTTCATGTTTTGGAGAAATGATATTGCTTCATGTTTGATACAATAACTTCAAAATTGGGGCTTTTTGATGTAAGAGCAATTTGAATACAGTCTTCGGCGTGTAATCGATTTCGGTTCTTCATTTTTATGTTCGTTAGAGTGGAAAAGCCTTGTTCACAAAGGTAGGTTGTTGCAAATGGCAGAAACTTTTTTACCGCCTTCTTATGTGCAATTTTGAAGGCCTTTGCAGCGTTTGACAACCAAAAACACGACAGATTTGCTTTGCTCTCAATTTGAATACGTGCTTCAGTATTACATCGAAGTTCAAAAATTTCCTCTGCCAAACCTGGAGGATCTTTTGGTACGCTAGCAATGTCACATTTAAAAGGATCTACAACCCAACTGACAGTATTTATATCAAGATCTGGAAAGTAATCAGAGAAACGCTCTCTAAAAAAACAAAGCTAACTTTGACAAAGAAGCTATCTTGTTCTGTTCTGCTTTCTGTCTCCAATATTGAGGCTTCAATCCTATTTCTCTGGCTAAAATGATATTAATATTTTTTCCTTGCAACTCTTTGTTCAATATATTTATATTCTCACGAGGTGTTTTGAAACTTATCTGCGAGAATATTCTTTTGATCAACCATAAACATTTCGAGTTCAGTTTTGAGAGCCCATACTCGATTAAGAACATTTCCGCGGTCCGTATATCTCGCTGAATTGTTTAAGTTTTAAGATTGGTTTGTACAAATACTAACACGGTTATGAATTAGCAAATTAGAAAGGAGTTCTTATTACCCCTCAAAATTTTATTTTTACCTCATTTGGGGTTCCCCGACCACTGCAGTAGAAACTCTATTTATGTTTTATTTTGATATATTTTATTTATCTAAATCTGCATGTTTGTTATTGTTTTATTGTTATTGTTATTGTTATGTAAATAAATGCCTATTATTATAATAATTATTATTATATGTATATTATTTATATATGCAGCTATATAGGATTAAGGATTAATACAAATTTTAATTGGGAAATGTTCAAGATGAGAGATGAAGTGTAACTTCATGCGCATATTACATCCCAGTCTCCTGTACTTTGAGCATAGTTTTTTACAATTTCCTCATATTGATCATCTTTAACATTACACATAAACTTCTCGATGGCGTCCTTGTATGTTTCCCAAGCTGGAAGTTCCATGTCAGACATACAGTTTTTAAAATCCTTCAAAAGTTTGCGAATCTGTTCGCCATCAAAAACGCCTTCATTCACCTATGCCTCCGACAGTAACGGAAATTTATTATTAAAAAATATTCGTAACAGGGGCCATTTTTATTCAAAACTTTAACAACTTGCTTCATTAATCCCAGTTTCATGTGCAAATGTTGTAGCAATAGTTTTGCAGAAACTAATATGGGCAATTTATTACATTTTTTTAGTAACTTTCCAGAGCCTTTCCATGGATCATTCATACAAAAAACACGGAAATTTCGTGTATCTCCTCGTAGCCCCAATAAAATACCTTACACTTTAAGGTCAGACCACACTTGTGTTTATTATATTTTATTTTGTCTAAAATCGTACACAGCTACTGGAACTGAAGCTAATATATTCCCATTATTCAGAAGAACGCCCTTTAGACTTCTTTTGTTAGAGTCAATAAATATATGCCAATCTGCCGGTTCATAAACTGTTCCTAGGCGACCAATCCAGCCAGGGATATTACAACAGTACACTAATCCATCCTCCATTTCGAAATACTTTTTAAATTCTTCCTCACAATGTTGTATCGGGAGTTAAAAGATTGCCTTCTTTCGATTTCGATCCTAAAAGTTCACTTTTTACTTTTGCGTACCAAATCGTTTAATTTTGATTGATTCAAAGGTCACGGATTGTTATTTTGTGATTCTGGAGACAAATTGAAATCATCTTCTTAGCTGAAGGTGGAAGGAGAACTTCTCTCTTGGAATGTTGTTGGTGATGTTGGAAAAGGAATATCTGGTCCATGTGCTATAGGTCTAATTGTTTGTTACCGGTGCGAAGCACCGTCAACTATCAGCAACTTGTGTCGCTTCATTTTCCAAATGAGTAAAGTTCGCGCCACACCGTAATCTGTTATTTTTTTTGTAGAGAACAGCGCCCCTATATCATGATAGCTCAACTTCGTGTCGAAAAGCCCCTCTCAGCCGAAAAGGTAAAACTGAATTCTGCCGCCGTCCAAGCCGTCCCGCCAAGGGTGTCCAAAATTCCCGGAATCCTGTGTTCGCCACATCTGCGAAGGGTCGCAACTACCTGCGACCAAACGGACCGAGCGGGCGAAGCGCACGTGTGAAGAACAAAAGGACGGGAAGTGACGTCACGGCGAAAGTTACTTACATCATCTTCACCGTTCGCGAATATTCGCGTATGGAGTCCACACACGCGAAATCCACATGGGACATCGGATGGCTGAGAGGAAGGCGATTCGAACGACACCAAACACGAAGTGGTTAACCCTACGTCGAACGATGTTAACTACGAGCTGTCATGATATATAATTATTAATAATTAGTAATTGCAAATATGCAAATTGGGTTAATTAAGCCAAAACGGGCGCTGTATCTAACATATATTTCTGTAATTCCATTAGGCCTACCTTTTCGGTACGTCGAAAAGGTAAAACGTACCTGTAGCTACCTGTAACCTACAGGTAGCGCGATAATTCGGGGATGCCCAGGTGTGGTATCTTCGCGCACACCTATAGGATATCAGTAATATCAAATTAGTTAAAAATAAATAACGTAATAATTAATTTTGTGGATCGACGAGAGTTCGGTGGTCGCTAGAGGGGTGTCAAGGGAAGAGGGATGACCACCGACCAAATAAATACCGCCTGCTTCCTACAATAAGGCCTCTTTTAAAAACAGTCTTTCTTCAGAAACAGTCTTGTCTATCTGTTGAAATCGTCGATCCATTTAAGTATCACGTAAGTGTCTGTGTGTATCTCACTTGTTGTTATTATCGTCGAGACCCAGGTCATTTTGTAAATTAACGTTTTAATTTTTCCTTTTGTGTAAGTGTTAGTTTAATCTTGTTTTGTTTCTTTTTTTTGTGTTGTGTTCGTGTGTAAATATTCTATCATTGTTTTCAATTTAATATAGATAGTCATTCATGTTCAAACGAATATTATTTCAAAATTTACCTCTCTTTGATAATCTTTAGTGCTCTACCCTGAACTATCGGTGCAGTTGTCAGGGCAGGAACGTAATCAAGTCGAGTTACTTGTTTTTTTTTTGTAAATTATTACCGTTCCCAGAGGTTCTCCTCACCTTCGGCCGAAGCCCGAAGGAGCCCCTTGATAACAAGTGGCGCCCAACGTGGGGCCGTTTATACCCACGCCCTGAAGATTTTTTTTAACACTCCGGTATTAATTTGTTTAAATTTGCCCGCACTTGTGACTTGATAACAACCAACAACACCCAAACTTAGTGACCGTTTTATACCCACGTCCGGAAATTTTTAATTTTTTTTTATATACTAGCATCAATTTTTTCTAAATTTTGTCCACAATCGTGAATAACAAGTGCGCTAATTTAGTAGCTGTTTATATCCGTGTCCTAAATTATTATATTTTTTTAATTACCGGTATTGATTTGTTGAAATTTTGTTCGTATTTGTCTCGTGTAATCAGTTGCATCCTAACTTCGTGATCTACTATATATAATTTTTTTTCAAATTGTCGAATAGAGGTAAATTTACACAATTTTAAGTTGCACTTTTCGTATAACAAACACACACAACTTAGTAAACAAAAAGATTTCTCACATCGTAAACTAAATTTGTTACATATAGCGTGTCGGTACAATTTTTTATTTTAATTTAAATTATTATTCAGAGTTGATCAACAAGTTACAAATTCAGTGTTTTGTTTATATTGTCCGTAACTTCAATCATTTTAACAACAGTTATTACCATAATACTTTGTTGCTACAGTCAATAATCCATACTAGTAGTTAGTAAATTGGCATAGTTTTTTTTCCGATCTTTAAAATTATTTACGGATAAAGCTAATCTTGATTTTTTTTTCACAATTCTTTCGGTTATAAAATTAAATCGCTAGTGTTAGTGTTTCAATTCAAATAATACCAAATTCGATCTAGAACTACTCAAAATTAACATTTATTTAGATTTTGTTTATATTCGCAACCAGTGCTCCGTAACCTAATATATATTTTTTTAAATCTAAACCAAGGTGTAACTATAACACGTGGTCAAATATTAATTTATTCGTTGTGTTTTGTATTAGGATCGATTTTGTTTTCAATTTCTTTTAATTCTGAATTAATTTTAAAACACGGTTCATTTTGCGAAGGGAATTAGAGTACGAGCGCGGTCAGTCCAGAAATTCGTTCCCATCACCGATCCAGTTTGACCGGATGGAAACAGCGGCCAATACCCAACGGCCTCAATCCTCATTGCCTCCTCCAGAGGAATATAACGCAGAAATGCCACCCTCCACCAATAATACCGCTATGCAGACGGGTCGACAACTGTTGATGTTGTTGCAAGAAGCCAAAAGGACGGATCCGGAATTTGACCGAGCAACATTTAACGGCAAAGACCCTCACAAATTCATTACAGACCTGGAGAGAGAATTTGATGGCTATGGATGGAGCGACGACCAGAAAAATAAAAGAGCCTTAGCCCGCATGGACATTGCCGCCAGGGAGAAGTTCGGCGAATACTTCTCCGAGGACGTTCCATGAGACGAAGCAAAGGGCCTATTTATTTCCTCCGTCGACCCCGATACCACGGCTCACGATGAAGCAGCAGAACTACTGACGACCGCCCAAGGAACCACCCCTCCTGGAGCTTTCGCGCAACGGAAGAAACGGCTGTTTCAGAAATACATGGACACTTGGACGGAATCTCGGAAGACAAAAGTGATGTGGCGGTTAGCTTCGCAAAACCTCAAGCAATCGCTAGTGTTGCGACCAGCCACTGTAGCCGAATTTGTGAGGAAAGCCGCTGCATTATCAGCTACCGAGACTACGGCAGTCCCAATTTCGAACGCAAAACAAACTCCGCCACAGCCATATATACCACCGCAAAGACGTTCACCGGCCCCAAGAGATGTCGAACATCGCAGCAACGCTCCCCGGTACAGGAATGGCGGAGAAAGATTAAACCGTCCACAGCAGAACGCTCCTCTAAATCGGGAGAGTAATCGACCCGTTTCGCCACGACGACAGCAGAACTCGTTCCCTGGAAAAATGCGTTTTCCACGCGAAGATCGGCAAAATTATGACTACAGACGGGGAGAACGTCAGATCGGAGTAAATCCTGCCACTGTCCGGGACTCGATGCCATGCCAGGAGGATCCGCCAGCCCGCCCTCGTACGCCACCCCTATGTCAGTTATGCAACAATGGACGTCACTGGAATCGCCACTGCCCGACTATGCCGGGAAACGATCAGCAGCGGCAGGTTCGAAATTAGCTCTCCATCCGTCTTCTGCCGCCTCCCAAGAAGGACTATTGCCAATCCAAACGGAACAGGATGAATATCCAAGCAGTGAAGTACGCCCAACTACCACGCCGCACATAGTCAATCCGCGTAAAGTGCCACCTCACACAAACAATCTGCCTAAAGTAACGCCCCACATAGACAATCCGCGAAAAGTGCCGCCCCTCACAGACAATCCGCTTAAACTGCCACCCCACACAGACAATCCGCGTAAAGTATTAATTGCGAAGTGATGTGCAAAACTCCTAACATAGACACTCTCTAACCGCCGGGCCTTGTGACCCCGGATAGTACGTAAATAAACATAGACACTCTCTAACCGTCAGGCTTTGTGACCCCGGATAGCAGTTATTTAGGATAGTGATTAGAATACTACGTGAAGCTGGAATATTAGGACATTCGTGTAAATAATCTTTTTTTTTTCTGGTATTAATTTGTTTACCCTACGGAACGAGGGTGCTTTCGAGATACGTTCCGTGACGCCGGACGGTGACGCGATCTCCACCGTTTCCTACAAGCTGGCAGCATACCCTGGAGAAAGGCCTCAAAATTCAAGGCGTCGAGGAAAATCGTCTCCAACTTGCCAGCACACTGACAATGGGCAGTGAAAAAAAAACTCGTCCGAGTTTACCCATTGTGGCGCCCACAACATTCACCGCTCCACAGCCGCCCAGAGGACGTCCGTCTTCTGCGGCCTGGTAAGGATATTTCGACATCCGGAGATGAAGAGATGGTCCATCCACGAGGACCCCATGTCCTGCAGAGCCAGCCTTCACCTCACCAGGACCCTTGTCGCATCCTGCTACCAATTCGAGCGCAGGGGCTCTTATAACCAGAGAGTCCACATATATCCGGAGCTGAAGAGATGGTCCATCCACGAGGACCCCATGTCCTGCAGAGCCAACCTTCACCTCATCGCCTGCTACCATTTCGAGCGCAGGGGCTCTTATTACCATAGAGCCCACGGATCTGGTGTGAGACGACCCAATCTCCTCACATCACAACATGGGAAGGATCCGACAATTTATTTGCTTTATTTTCATGTTTTTTTTGTGTTATTCATGTGTTTTTCATGTGTTTAACTCTTCTGTATATATTGTATATTGTGGCGAATTTTACTCATTTTACGGGGCCGAATTGTTACCGGCGCGAAGCACCGTCAACTATCAGCAACTTGTGTCGCTTCATTTTCCAAATGAGTAAAGTTCGCGCCACACCGTAATCTGTTATTTTTTTTGTAGAGAACAGCGCCCCTATATCATGATAGCTCAACTTCGTGTCGAAAAGCCCCTCTCAGCCGAAAAGGTAAAACTGAATTCTGTCGCCGTCCAAGCGTGTTACCGGCGTTCAGTTTACCTGAACGTGGTAACAAATGCGTAATTATATTTTAATCCATTTTACGAGCCACCCATTGCTCCTAATAATAATTTGCATAAATTCCGCATTATTGAAATAATCCAAACGAGATAATTTTCCAAAATGTGCAGCTGCCAGTGCGGAACAATAGGTCGGGCCCTTTTTCGGCGAAGAGGATCATTACCTGTTCCCGGAATTGCGGGGCCTACGTGACCGAAACAAAGCCGCGTCACCGAAGACCACCATATAAAACCAGGCTCCGGCCATCGCTCTTCACCAGTCGTCTGCCATCAGCAGCGGTGGTCAGCCTGGTCGGCTTTGCCGATCCAAGCCTCTTGTCTATTTGTATATATTGTATATTTTCTATGTCTATTTTCTGTCTGTCTATCTTTTGTAATATATTTTCTTCTTCTCCGGCCCCATGTTTTAATTTACACACTTTCTCTTGTTCTTTTACTCTGTTTCACAGCTAGCCGGTGCCCATACGTTGACGTGGCGTAGAAGCTCAAGCAAGTATCACCGAAGGGAAACTGTTTAATCGAAGCCTGCGGCTGCTAATCGATGGTGAGCCTCGCCAGGGACCGTTGGTGCGTGTTGGTTCCAGAAAGTACCGTCGGTGCTACTTCCTTGCCAGTCCATCACCAGGACGTCTTCCGCGGCCACCGTTAACAAGCCGTCCCGCCAAGGGTGTCCAAAATTCCCGGAATCCTGTGTTCGCCACATCGCCAGGGACCGTTGGTGCGTGTTGGTTCCAGAAAGTACCGTCGGTGCTACTTCCTTGCCAGTCCATCACCAGGACGTCTTCCGCGGCCACCGTTAACAAGTCGTCCCGCCAAGGGTGTCCAAAATTCCCGGAATCCTGTGTTCGCCACATCTGCGAAGGGTCGCAACTACCTGCGACCGAACGGACCGAGCGGGCGAAGCGCACGTGTGAAGAACAAAAGGACGGGAAGTGACGTCACGGCGAAAGTTACTTACATCATCTTCAGCGTTCGCGAATATTCGCGTATGGAGTCCACACACGCGAAATCCACATGGGACATCGGATGGCTGAGAGGAAGGCGATTCGAACGACACCAAACACGAAGTGGTTAACCCTACGTCGAACGATGTTAACTACGAGCTGTCATGATATATAATTATTAATAATTAGTAATTGCAAATATGCAAATTGGGTTAATTAAGCCAAAACGGGCGCTGTATCTAACATATATTTCTGTAATTCCATTAGGCCTACCTTTTCGGTACGTCGAAAAGGTAAAACGTACCTGTAGCTACCTGCAACCTACAGGTAGCGCGATAATTCGGGGATGCCCAGGTGTGGTATCTTCGCGCACACCTATAGGATATCAGTAATATCAAATTAGTTAAAAATAAATAACGTAATAATTAATTTTGTGGATCGACGAGAGTTCGGTGGTCGCTAGAGGGGTGTCAAGGGAAGAGGGATGACCACCGACCAAATAAATACCGCCTGCTTCCTACAATAAGGCCTCTTTTAAAAACAGTCTTTCTTCAGAAACAGTCTTGTCTATCTGTTGAAATCGTCGATCCATTTAAGTATCACGTAAGTGTCTGTGTGTATCTCACTTGTTGTTATTATCGTCGAGACCCAGGTCATTTTGTAAATTAACGTTTTAATTTTTCCTTTTGTGTAAGTGTTAGTTTAATCTTGTTTTGTTTCTTTTTTTTGTGTTGTGTTCGTGTGTAAATATTCTATCATTGTTTTCAATTTAATATAGATAGTCATTCATGTTCAAACGAATATTATTTCAAAATTTACCTCTCTTTGATAATCTTTAGTGCTCTACCCTGAACTATCGGTGCAGTTGTCAGGGCAGGAACGTAATCAAGTCGAGTTACTTGTTTTTTTTTGTAAATTATTACCGTTCCCAGAGGTTCTCCTCACCTTCGGCCGAAGCCCGAAGGAGCCCCTTGATAACATGTTGATGGAAGATTTGGATGTGTAATGGCCTATTTACTTTTCTTACTAAACCCCAAAATTTTGCACAAACAAAAATAACAATAATTATTAAGATTTTGTTGTTCTCCAAACCATAAGAACAACAAAAGGTAAATATGAGCGGTTCCCCTTATACCACGGTCTTAAATTTTCGGAACATGTCTTACACACTACGTGGGGAGTGTCATTTTTGTCCTGATCTCCTAATTTTATTTTAAAATACGCCAGACACAAACTCTGCAAATGAGAAATGCTCATAGCACCCACAAATATAACAATTTTTTTTGGATTATTCACACAGCTTCTTCTAGATGAAGTTGCCATTGTTAAAAACTTAGAAACTTATTTTACCTCCAAACATGGTCTCAGACACAAGGATAAAGCGATATTAAAAATGCACGGAACACAGTAAATAAATATACAAAACTTGCGAAAATAAGTAAATCTGAGATTGGCCACACTCAGTTAAACATAATGGCAAACTTGTATGAATAAAAAGAGTGATTATATTTTAAAATCGAATTATATTTGAGGCTTTTACACATTTTAACACAACATACATATACACATACACTTGGTGGACCACACGCTCTCATTTTTGTGTTAAAAATTAAATTGTCTGAAATCTGTACATGATACGCAAAAACTAATAACATTTCCGTTATCAGGAGATTTAACTTGACTTATCTGCATTAAAATATCTCATGCCGCAAAATTTTTGCAGGCCTGAGTTATCGAGTCAGTGTCACTCCTCCTGTAGACGCACTTGGCTGCTTCTCCTCGTTGGGAGAGCATAAACTGGTCGAACTTATGGTTCCAGCATGGTGATGCCTGCTTCAATCCGTATATTGACCTTTGAAGTCTGCATACTTCATCTCCGATGACATTAGCCCTCTGGGTCCATATAGATCGTTTCGTGTAGATCTGCATACAAGAATGCCGTTCGTACATCGAACTAAGATCTTATAATCATTTTTGACAACTGCCCGTTAACACAGAACCTGGCCTTGAATTTTGGCTTGTTCGATGTTGGATCTTTGATGGTAAAAACCCATTTCGACTCGATGACTTTCAATTTGTCAGTTCTTTTTACGAGTTGCTACGAGTTGTTCCTCTCTAGAGTGTTGGGCTCCTCTGCGGTCGCCTTTGGCCCTTCTCTTGACTCGCTACTGTCCATGGCCTCCTTCACCATAGCCATGTTCGCCGTGTACCTCGCTGGACGTCGCAATTTGTCCCTCCTTCTCAGACCGAAGTACCTGGCATTATTGGCTACCGCTCCATCCTCTTGAACGGCTTCGCCGTTTCTCAGATTTGCGTCAACTCGCTCTTCTCCATCTAGATCCCGTCGAGGTTCGGCCATCTCTGCTGCAGGTATTTTCACTGCCGGTCGCTGGACCTCAGGAGCTGCCCGGTTGAGCACTACATCTCGGTCGGCGGTTTGATCTGGATCTCCAGAAAACTCTTCAGTGTCGTCTTCTGTAGATGCTAATCTGGATCGTCCCTTTCTCAGCATCGATCGTATTTGTTCGTACTTTTCGTCGAAAATTCTTGTTCACTGAATCAAACAGTCGGTGGTCGTCGAAATTTCCTTCGTATCCAACAAATATAAGTTTGCTGGATTTGTCATCCAGCTTGGTACTTTGGCTGACAGGGATGTGCATGAATGAGGCGCAGCCGAACTTCTTCAGGTGTAATAATGTCGTCTTCCTTCCCATGAAGATCTCGTACGGCATCGTAGTCCCCTTCTCGCTCATCGGAGTCCAGTTGAGAACGTAGACAGCCGTGTTTACCGCTTCGCCCCAGAGGTACTTTGGCGTATCCATCGCGTGCATAATGGATCTGGCACTCTCCATGACTGTACGCTTTTCCCTCTCTCTGCGGCGGTTCTACTGCGGCGTATAAGGCGAAGTGTTCTCCAGGATTATACCTTCCTTCTTCAAGTAGCTCTGCAAATCTTTATTGAAGTACTCGCGACCAATGTCATAGTGCAACCATGCTGCTTCTTCACCATCTGCACATACTCTTTCAGGGGAGCCAGAACATCAGATTTGTGCTTCATGGTGCTGACAGTGAGATACGATGTCGCACTGTCCTTGAACAGAACAGAATATCTCGCTCCTCCAGATGATTCAATCGCAATAAGGCCGCACACGTCAGAGAATTCTCGTTCTCCTACTGCCTCCCCGCGGGGTTCTCTGGATGAGTGATGAAAACGATGTTGCTTGCCTTATAAGCAATATTGACAAACTCATCCTCGTCACTCAGGGTTATGCCAGTTATCACCTTGCTCTTGGTCGTTTATTTATTTATTGAATAAACGTATAAACTTTTACAAATTTACAAAACAAATATACTAAATAATATAATATAAGAGAATTATAATGCGTGCGTGATAAATTATAAATTTACACTAATATAACAAAACCAAATGTTTAAACATGAAATGTTACAAATTATACGAAGACGCTGCCAAAAAGCAATTTTTACGAAATACATTACGCGATGAATTAAATAAATCAATATAATTCGGCAATGAGTTGTATATGCGCATTGCTCTAGAAATTGGATTATTGTAACCGTAATTTGTTGAGTGGTATGAAATCCTAAATAAATGATGATATCTTCTTTGTTGTGGTGGCAAGGTACTAAAATTTAACTGGGCTAAAAGATCACATGAATTAAGAAATCCATTAACCAAATTATATATAACACACAAATCTGCTACTAATCTACGTATTCGTAAATATGGAACATTTAACATTGTACTAATAATTGTTTTGTCATGACCACTGAAACCGATACGGTATGAATAAATTTAAAAAAAATTCAACTTTACACTTTCAATCTTAGCCACATCACAATACACAAAATGGTGATGTGGCCATCATAGTACTTTCCCTATATATTTCTCGAAAACCATTGAGTTTACGCGAAAATGTTATTGTTATCAATTTGTTTAGTTTTGAATTCTCTGCAATTATTTGTGAAATAAATTTTATGTAACTATAATAGTTTATAAATGTCAAAATTTTTAATTTTAATTTTTTTTCTCGAAATTAAGAATTTTTTGAAAAACATGTTCAAATAAAAGTTGTTTCGTTTTTCATTTCCTTTAACTTTTGTTTGAAAGATTTTGTAATATTTTTTATATTTAGAAAAATATCGGTAAAAAACAAAAAACGCCTCAAGAAAACATCCACTTCTGGTTTATGAATCATTAACAAAAGCTTTTCAGTGCCAGTTTTTAACGAAAAAACCTTAAGTTTAAAGTTTCATCTAAAACTTATCATTCGGTTTTGGGATACAGCGCCCAAAGGCATACTCAATCACGAAAACATTACTATTCAAATGGTGATGTGGCCATCATAGTACTTTCCCTATATATTTCTCGAAAACTAAGAGGTTTACGCAAAAATGCTATTCTTAATAATTTGTGCACTTTTGAATTCCCTACAATTGTTTCTTATATAAATTGTATGTAACTTTAATAGTTTAATAGCAATTGGCAAAAAATTTCAAAATTTTCAATTTTTATTTATTTTCTCAAAAGTTAAGAATTTTATGAAAGACATGTTCGAACAAAACTTGTTCAGTTTTTTATTCTCTTGAACTTTTGTTTGAACCGTTTTTAAAAAATTTTCATATTTAGAAAAATATCACCAAAAAACCAAAAAACGCCTCGATTAAACACCCACTTCCGGTTAATGAATATTTACCGAAAGCTTTGCATTTCCAGTTTTTAACGACCAAACCTTAAGTTTATAGTTTCATCCCAATCAGATCATTCATTATTGAAATACAGCGCCCACAGACAGACACATTCACGAAAACATTACTACTCAAATGGTGATGTGGCCATCATAGTACTTTCCCTATATTTTTCTCGAAAACTATGAGGTTTACGCAAAAATGTTATTCTTAATAATTTATTCCGTTTTAAATTATCTATAATTATTTGTTAGAAAAATATCACTAAAAAACAAAAAACGCCTCGAGTAAACATCCACTTTCCGTCCATGAATGTTCACCAAAAGCTTTTCAGTTCCAGTTTTTAACGACAAAACCTTAAGTTTGAAGTTGCATCTCAAACAGATTATTCGTTTTTGAGATACAGCACCCACCGCATGCACGAAAACATTACTACCCAAATGGTGATGTGGCCATCATAGTACTTTCCCTATATTTTACACGAAAACTATAAGGTTTTCGCAAAAAAGCTATTCTTAATGATTTGTTCACCATTGAATTCCCTATAATTATTTGTAATGCAAGTTTCATATAACTCTGACAGTTTATTAGCAATTGGCAATAAATGTCAAAATTTTCAATTTTAATTTTTTTTCTCAAAAGTTAAGAATTTTATGAAAAATATGTTCGAATAAAACTTGTTCAGTTTTTTATTACCTTTAGCTTTTGTTTGAACCATTTTTTTAAATTTTTCATATCTAGAAAAATAAAACGAAAAAACAAAAAAGTGCCTCGAGTAAACATCCACTTCCGGTCTATGAATGTTTACCAAAAGCTTTTCAGCTCCAGTTTTTAACGATAAAACCTTAAGTTTGAAGTTTCATCTCAAACAGATTATTCGTTTTTGAGATACAGCGCCCACCGACAGACACACAGACAGACACACATCCAGACACAATTTTTTTTTTTCCAGAAATTAGTGTTTTGGGTTCAGGGTACCCCAAAACGGATATTTCCGCAAAAAAATTTTTTCAAAAAAAAATCACGAAAACAATACTCCCCCTATATATACTATATAGGGAAAGTAACAAATGGTGATGTGGCCATCATAGTACTTTCCCTATATTTTTCTCGAAAACTATGAGGTTTACGCAAAAATGTTGTTCTCAATAATTTGTGCACTTTTGAATTCGCTACAATTATTTGTTATGTGAATTTTATCTATCTCCAATAGTTTATTAGCAATTGGCAAAAAATGTCAAAATTTTCAATTTTTATTTTTTTTCTCGAAAGTTTAAAATTTTATGAAAAACATGTTCAAATAAAACTTGTTCAGTTTTTCATTTCCTTTAACTTTTGTTTGAACCGTTTTTTAAAAATTTTCATATTTAGAAAAATATCACGAAAAAACAAAAAAACGCCTCGAGTAAACAACCACTTCCGGTTTATGAATGTTTACCAAAAGCTTTTCAGATCGAGTTTTTAACAATAAAACCTTAAGTTTGAAGTTTCATGCCATTCGGATCCTTCGTTTTTGAGATACAGCACCCACCGACAGACAGACAGACAGACAGACACACACACACACACACACACAGACACAGAATTTTTTTTTCCAGAAATTAGTGTTTTGGGTTCAGGGGACCCCAAAATGGATATTTCCGCAAAAAAAATTTTTGAAAAAAAAATCACGAAAACAATATCTATATATCCTATATACTACGTGTATAGGGAAAGTAAAAATGGTGATGTGGCCATCATAGTACTTTCCCTATATTTTATTCGAAAACTATTAGGTTTACGTAAAAAAATGATTCTTACTAATTTGTTTACTTTTTAATTGTCGACATTTGTTTGTTATATAAATTTCATATAACTCCAATAGTTTATTGGCAATTGGCAAAAAATGTAAACATTTTCAGATTTTATTTTTTTCCTTGAAAGTTAATAATTTTATAAAAAATTTGATCAAATAAAACTTGTTCAGTTTCTTATTCTCTTTCATTTTTGTTTGAAAAGTTTTGTAATATTTTTTATTTTTAAAAAAATATTCGAAAAAAACAAAAAACGGCCTCTAGTAAACATCCACTTCCGATTTTTGAATGTTCACCAAAAGCTTTTCAGTTCCAGTTTTTAACGATAAAACCTTAAGTTTAAAATTTCGTCTCAATAGGATGATTCGTTTTTGAGATACAGCGCCCACAGACATTTTCACGCATGGAAACAATACTGCTCAAATGGTGATGTGGCCATCATAGTACTTTCCCTATATTTTTCTCGAAAACTATGAGGTTTACGCAAAAATGTTATTGTTAATAATTTGTGCACTTTTGAATTCTCTACAATTATTTGTTATATAAATTTTATGTAACTCCAACGGTTTATTAGCAATTGACAAAAAATGTCAAAATTTTTAATTTTTTTTTTCTCGAAAGTTAAGAATTTTATGAAAAACATGTTCGAATAAAACTTGTTCAGTTTTTCATTGCCTTTAACTTTTGTTTGAACCGTTTTTTAAAATTTTACATATTTAGAAAAATATTACCAAAAAACAAAAAAACGCCTCGAGTAATCATTCACTTCCGGTCTATGAATGTTCACCAAAAGCTTTTCAGTTCCAGTTTTTAACGATAAAACTTTAAGTTTTAAGTTTCATCTCAATCGGATCATTCGTTTTTGAGATACAGCACCCACCGACAGACAGACAAACAGACACACACACACACACACACACACACACACACACACACACACAGACACACATTTTTTCCCCCAGAAATCAGTGCAATGGTGATGTGGCCATCATAGTAATTTCCCTATATTTTACTCGAAAATTATGACGTTTACGCAAAAAGGCTATTCTTAATAAATTTGTTCACTTTTCAATTATCTACAATTATTTGTTATATAAATTTCATGTACTCCAATAGTTTATTACTAATTGGCAAAAATGTTCAAATTTTCAATTTTTATTTTTATTTCCTCGTAAGCTAAGAATTTTATGAAAAATTTGTTTTAATAAAACTTGTTTAAGTTTTCATTACCTTTAAGTTTTGTTTGAAAAGTTTTTTTGGCGAAATAACAAAAAACTCTATAAATAAACGTCCACGTTACCGAAATATAAATGTACACCTAATAAAATAAATTTAAAAAAGTGCCAAACTTGTTTGAACAACCTAACTAATTAAAACAGGTAAATAAAACAGGATACTTAATCATAATCTTCAATATACTAATTTAATTTTATACATAAATTTCTTATATTTAAAAAATTAAACTAAACATAGGAACAAGATATATCCAAAACAATCATAAAATTATAATTTATTTAGTTAAGGCATTTCTACTTGTCGGGTCTGAAACTGCGCTCCTGGTCTCCTCACTGGGCAATCCTCCCTCGGTGGCCAGTTATTCGTAGCCTCTTCCGGATTCAGCAGGATTTATTTACATGAAAAAAAAAACTTTTAAATATGAATACAGAAAAGGGAAAACAAAAACAGAGTCAAACACCCACCGTGTCCTTTGGTGGGATATGAAAAGATGAGAATGGATAAAACAGGATAGGAGAGGAAAGAATACGAAAGGACGGAACAGGAAAGGATAGATACGGATAGGAGAAGATAGGTAAGGATAAGACAAGGCAGGATAGGAGAGAATGGGAAAGGAAAAGACAGGATAAGACAGGAGAGGAGAGGACCATTCCAGTCCTTACCAATTCTTTCCTATTAATTCCTGTCCTTTCCCGTCCTTTCCTGTCCTCATACGCAGCCGCTTAAGTGGCAATAAATTAATACGTGTCATTTATTATACAGATGGAAAACTATTTAATTTTTCTAGGAACAGTAATAATCTTCGGATTTGGTTGAAAACTTGTTAAAAACTTTCTTAACAAGTTCCGTACCGTATACAGCCCCTATTGTATTTTCCGTTCAGGCCATTTAGAATTCTAATTGAAAAACAAAAAATTCTTTAAAAAAAACATTGTACAGTCAAATATAGACAACTTCACATCATGTATGTATACAGCGTTTAAATTATTAATTATCTGCCATGTGTAATAATATTAAACACATGATTATGATTAATGATTATGTAGCAACTTGCAACTCGTCTGGTAGAGTAAATATTTGAACTAATAATTCATAGAAGTTAAATTTATTGCTCTAGTCTATAATGCATATTAAAATTTATATCATTTTCCTGTAAATTATAGTTTTGCAGTATTAATCGACTTTTTTTTAAATTTTTAAAATGGGTCTTGTACACCCCACCAAGCCTGAATGGTAAAATTTCAAAACTTGCCGTGGCTTGGAACTTGTTAATGTAATTGTATAATTAAAATTAAAACACAAAACAACTGATAAGCTAAGCGACTACTTCAAAAAAATAAGATATAATAATAATGTGATTAATTTGAAATATAGGTACCGTATTCGGTATATCTATTAATGCTTTTGAAAGAAAGATCTAATAGCAAAATATACAGTATCTTTCTTGTTAAGAACATATATCACACTTTATTTATTGAAATAGAACAGTATCTCTATAGTTTTGCTATTGGTAAATGCCTGTTAATTTTTTATTGAATAAATTGTGTTTATAAAGCCAATTGATTGATTGGACACTCTAGTTTCTAATATGGTTGAAATGTCATTCTGGGGTATGCATGTGTAATAGAAAAGCATACATTTATATTTGTCATTTCAAGCACTTAGTAAATTGCAAGCACTTAAGTTGGAACTATAATCCTTATGAAACCATGTTTGCCTGAAAGACCTAAATGCACTTTTACTTTAATATATTATTTCGAAATTTCATTAGCATCCGAGTAAACTGACGGTAATTGATTAAAATATGAAGCATAATTTGTCATTTTCATTTAATTTCTTTCATAAATTTCACGTTTCAAATGTGAGTATTACTCCATCCTGCAAAACGTCTTATGAACATAAATGCCTGCCTGCTGTATCTCAAAAACTAATACAGGAATTAACATGAAGCTTTGAACATAAGTTTATTTGGCAATCTGAAGACAATTTGTTTATCTCAATATTTGTGTGTTTTTATCTGGTTATTTTTAAATAATATTTATTATAAGTATTTCAGTTCAAAAAAATATAAAAGATAGTAAGAAAACAAACATATTTTATTTAAAATTATTAAGGATTGTCATCTTTGATCTATAATTATAAAATAATAATAGTTGCGATAGATTATAGAAAATGGTGAATTTAAAAAACTCATAGTTTTAACATTTCAAAGGTGTGTATCATATGAAAAAACGTTCGATGTGCCTTGCTTGTATAACTATATATAATCTACTATTATACTATAAAATCGGAGGAAGTAAAGTGATGGCCATATCACATTTATTTTAATTTTATGGAGCAGATTGTTTATACAATATTTTCCAAATGGAGTAGAAGGTAACATTGCTCATACGTCAAATCAAGAATTAGCAATCATCCCATTTTTTTTTGTTCTGGGGCATAACTCTTGATTTTCTGCATTTATTTATACAATATAATTTAAGGTACATGTCCGAATTGAGTAGAAGTTAAAATCGCGCAAATACATCAAATCAAGAATCAGTCAGTCATCCCATTTTTTTTTTGTTCTGGGGCATAACTCTTGATTTTCTGTATTTGTTTATACAATACAATTTAAGGTACATGTCCGAATGGAGTAGAATGTAAAATCGCTTAAATGCATCAAATCAAGAATCAGTCAGTCATCCCATGTTTTTTTTTTTTTTTTTGGTCTGGGGCATAACTCTCGATTTTTTGCATTTGTTTATACAATATAATTTAAGGTGCATGTCCGAATTGAGTAGAATGTAAAATCGCTCAAATACGTCAAATCAAGAATCAGTCAGTCATCCCATTTTTTTTGTTCTGGGACATAACTCTTGATTTTCTGTATTTGTTTATACAATACAATTTAAGGTACATGTCCGAATGGAGTAGAATGTAAAATCGCTCAAATACGTCAAATCAAGAATCAGTCAGCCATCCCATTTTTTTTGTTCTGGGACATAACTCTTGATTTTCTGTATTTGTTTATACAATACAATTTAAGGTACATGTCCGAATTGAGTAGAAGTTAAAATCGCTCAAATACGTCAAATCAAGAATCAGTCAGTCATCCCATTTTTTTTGTTCTGGGACATAACTCTTGATTTTCTGTATTTGTTTATACAATACAATTTAAGGTACATGTCCGAACTGAGTAGAAGTTAAAATCGCTCAAATACGTCAAATCAAGAATCAGTCAGTCATCCCATTTTTTTTGTTCTGGGACATAACTCTTGATTTTCTGTATTTGTTTATACAATACAATTTAAGGTACATGTCCGAATTGAGTAGAAGTTAAAATTGCTCAAATACGTCAAATCAAGAATCAGTCAGTCATCCCATTTTTTTTTGTTCTGGGGAATAACTCTTGATTTTCTGTATTTGTTTATACAATACAATTTAAGGTACATGTCCGAATTGAGTAGAAGTTAAAATCGCTCAAATACGTCAAATCAAGAATCAGTCAGTCATCCCATTTTTTTTGTTCTGGGACATAACTCTTGATTTTCTGTATTTGTTTATACAATACAATTTAAGGTACATGTCCGAACTGAGTAGAAGTTAAAATCGCTCAAATACGTCAAATCAAGAATCAGTCAGTCATCCCATTTTTTTTTGTTCTGGGACATAACTCTTGATTTTCTGTATTTGTTTATATAATACAATTTAAGGTACATGTCCGAATTGAGTAGAAGTTAAAATCGCTCAAATACGTCAAATCAAGAATCAGTCAGTCATCCCATTTTTTTGTTCTGGGACATAACTCTTGATTTTCTGTATTTGTTTATACAATACAATTTAAGGTACATGTCCGAATGGAGTAGAATGTAAAATCGCTCAAATACGTCAAATCAAGAATCAGTCAGTCATCCCATTTTTTTTGTTCTGGGACATAACTCTTGATTTTCGGTATTTGTTTATACAATACAATTTAAGGTACATGTCCGAATTGAGTAGAAGTTAAAATCGCTCAAATACGTCAAATCAAGAATCAGTCAGTCATCCCATTTTTTTTGTTCTGGGACATAACTCTTGATTTTCTGTATTTGTTTATACAATACAATTTAAGGTACATGTCCGAATTGAGTAGAAGTTAAAATCGCTCAAATACGTCAAATCAAGAATCAGTCAGTCATCCCATTTTTTTTGTTCTGGGACATAACTCTTGATTTTCTGTATTTGTTTATACAATACAATTTAAGGTACATGTCCGAAATGAGTAGAAGTTAAAATTGCTCAAATACGTCAAATCAAGAATCAGTCAGTCATCCCATTTTTTTTTTGTTCTGGGGCATAACTCTTGATTTTCTGTATTTGTTTATACAATACAATTTAAGGTACATGTCCGAATTGAGTAGAAGTTAAAATTGCTCAAATACGTCAAATCAAGAATCAATCAGTCATCCCAATTTTTTTTGTTCTGGGACGTAACTCTTGATTTTCTGTATTTGTTTATACAATACAATTTAAGGTACATGTCCGAATGGAGTAGAATGTAAAATCGCTTAAATGCATCAAATCAAGAATCAGTCAGTCATCCCATGTTTTTTTTTTTTTTTTTTGGTCTGGGGCATAACTCTCGATTTTTTGCATTTGTTTATACAATATAATTTAAGGTGCATGTCCGAATTGAGTAGAATGTAAAATCGCTCAAATATGTCAAATTAAGAATCAGCAAGTCATCTTTTTTATCTTTTTTTTTTAAATTCAGACAAAACCACTTCGTGGCATCACAGCGAAGCGCTACAGACTGACGTGAGGAGCAGCATGCTTTTTATGTGTACTGCATTACACTTATTAATGGCTATTAAAGAAAATTTGCTTTTGGCAATAATCTTTATCCGAAGAAATCGATGACAAGAAAGGAGAAAGGCGTATTGGTTTCATCTTTTATTTCTCGAGAGAGCTATTGCATACTCTCTATGAAGATTCATTACCTCATGGAGATAATTTTTTTTAAGAACTTTCACGTATTTGCACACGTATCTGTTCTTCCCTTCTTCCTTTAAAAGTGGCCTGAAGTGAATGCATTCATTTGATTCTGCACTTTGCCAGTAATCGCGCCACTTGCAGCACTTCTTTGTGGCACCACGAAGTGGCTATGTGTGAATGGACTCTATCTTTTGATTTACTGTATTTGTTTATAGAATACATTTTAAGGACAACGTCTACACTAAGAAGGAGAAAATTAAATTTCTCAAATACTTCAAATTCAGAATTAGTCAATTGGCCTATATTACCTTTTATTACGTGTTGAATTAGATTAAGTTCTTAATTTTCAATATATTTGTGAAATTCGGCTAATTTCGTGGACGATCTTCGAACCCAAGCAACTTGAAATACATGATGCATTATTTAGCGACTTCGAGGACTTCGTGTGGCCAGCAACACTAGCAAGGCAGCACTAATTCGTTCAACATTCTATATGTTTAATAGCAATGCATTGATTTGGTATGGAGATAATAGGGGATGTTTTTCGAACTGAAATTAATTAGTGATAGATCTGTATAGAACACAAGGACGCCATAAGGATTATTGGAATATTTGTGTCGGTGCTACAGAATATATCTTCTATACTTTCTGTTAACATTAATCCTTCTCAGATATAGTATCTGGTCGTAAATTAGGGGCAATGCAAAAAGAAGAACAAAATTATGTTTTACCGCTAGGCATTCATTAATTCAATACATGAACCTAACTTAGCATATGTTCATATGGAATCTTCTCCAGCATGTAGTATATTTCCCTGGATAGTTTCCTATTTTATTTTGTTTATATTTAATTCCTCTTCAGTTATTTTCTCCACTCTTAAACATTTTGTCGCTATTTCTTATCTTATTCCCGCACTATCCGCGATTAAGCGTTTGTCGGTCCGGGTCAACCCCTCGGAGATCGCAAACGCTTACTCCTTCTTAACGGTACCTGTACGCCTTCATAGATTCTTCTCTCGCCTAACTTCCTATTGTTTACAAGTTAAAATAAGGTATATTAGTATGTGTACTGACACACATTAACATATACTTTCAGTTACCGTTATACTCATTACTAAACTAACCTAAATGTAAGAACATTTTAGTAGTATAGTCCATCCATCGAGAGCCGACTATGAATCGTGCAATTTTGTACTAAGAATCGTATAGAAATTAATATCTCGTTCTACTATCATCCTAGGATGACCGAGACATAATAAATTGAAAGATGGAATCTATGTCTGATTCCTTCAATATAGAGCGATGAGTCACAGTCAGCTATCGGTGAGTCGACTCTATATATATGTATAGCTTGAAATTAAGATATGGAAGTGAATAATTATAAAAAAATAATGTATAATTTAAAACTCAATTTTGGAAAAATTAAATCGAATATTTATAGCAATAAACCTTATATATACATAATAAATAATTAAATAATACGTTTAACATCATTATAATGTTGCGATTAACAAATATTTGTATTTTTTGCATTTTGTGCGCTGTTTTGTACAAGAAAATTTTATGAAGAAAACTCCTAGATGTTAGGCTATAGAAAGCCAAAAATTATGATGCGGCCATCATGTTTTTTTGTCTCCTCAGATTTTAGTGACATTCGTTGATTTTATTGAAACAGTAATATTACAAAAATAATGTTAATTTTTATAAATTTAACATTCTCTATAATGATTGATGATGTTAAGTTAAAATAATGTTTATGAATTTATAATTATAGATAAAAACAACTAAAATTTTCTAATAAGTTTAACGACTTTTATTGCCTTAAATGTTTATTAGAATGTGTTTCTAACATTTTTCATATTTTTCAATTACGAAAAGACCAATCAATGGTTAAGGTCTATACTCACTTCCTATGTACGAAATATTACTAAAAATTTTCAGTTCTTCAGATTATCAAATAAAACTTATGTTCAAAATTTTATTAAAAAGACGCAAACACACAGTATATTTCCTTTATAAGGAAATTTCTAATAAAAAAAAAAACTACAATCGCAATACTCTCTTGTAGCCAAGTATAGTTGATTTTAAATTAACTATTGCAAAAACGCTTTAAAAGCAAACCATATGCCGTTCTTAAAAAAACATATTTTTAATTAACAGAATATCTTGTATTTATGGATCAGCTAGCTGCGAGGAGATGGGCATGATATAAGTGAAAAATAAATAATTTTGAAATTAGATTTTTTATTGTGTTAGAAAGAATAAAACTCTATGCACATTTATTTTTTAATAATTTAATTTTAAAAAAATGTACAAACTAATGTGTTTCATTCAGCAATTACTAATTGCTTTAAAAAACAATTATATTATTTTGTATTTATGGGCAATGCTTAATCAATCATTATGTGGCACTTTAAAAGTCTTTTGACAACTCTACTACCACGGTGCACTAGTCCACATATATTCATAAATTCAGCATATTCTATAAACTAAAGGGTATTTTTGTAAACATGATACAATTTCAAATTCAATATTGCTAAAACATTGTTTTATTGTGTTTGAAAGAATTAAACCATACATTTAGTTTTAATAAGAACCTACGATGGTATGTAATTTGTGGGCCGGTGACACCATCGATCCTTATTTCTTTTGAAATAAGGAGGAGATGCCCTTACCAGCCATGGCCTGCGTTGTCCATAAATCTCAATTCATTTTTGTTACCAAAAATAACGAGATTTAGACAGATACGCTACTTAGGCAAACAATTGTCGAATAGCATTAAAAAACCTATAGTTTCATTTTTCAAACACAATAAAAAAAATATGGAATTTGAAATTGTATCATGTTTAAAATCTACCTTATTACTATCTTAGAAAACCCATTTGTTTGTAGTATAATTTGTATTTATGAACAATCATTTTGTAGCACTTTAAAAGTCCCATAGAGGGAAGTTAGTAGTATCTTTTGACGACTCTGAAACTACGCTGCGCTCAAACCTTCCTAGCCCCCAGTTATCACTGTCGTATCAATCACCCTCGCCCCCGTAGCTAGCCCATAAATTAGTACAATTCTACAAACAAAAGGGTATTTTTCTAAGCATGATACAATTTCAAATTCAATAGTTTTGAAATGAATTTTTTTATTATGTTCAAAAGAATAAAACTATATATGTATTTTTAATGATTAATGATAATGGTATGTAGTTTGTGGGCCGGTAGCATCATCGATCCGTATTTCTTTCGAAATGAAGAGGAGATGCCCTTACCGGCCATGGCGTGTATTATCCATAATTCTCAATTCATTTTTGTTTCCAAAAATGACGAGATTTAGATAAACACGCTACGTAAAAGAACAGTTGTCCGATTTAAAAAATCTATAGTTTTATTCTTTTGAACATAATAAAAAATTCATTTCAAAACTATTGAATTTAGAATTGCATCATGGGTTTATGGGCTAGCTACGGGGCGAGGGCGACGGCTACACAATAACTGTCCATAAATATTATTTAATCTATAAACTAATGGTTTTTAAGCATTATCAACTTTAAATTAAAAATAAACAGGAAAATATAGTTGAATTGAAATGTGTTTTAACACCAGTTTTTAAATATTTTGAATTTATGAGCAATACATAAATAATCATTATGTAGCATTTTGAAAGCTCCATAGCAAATAGTAATGTAATGTCTTTTGACGACTCTGAAACCACGCCGCGCTCAAACCTTGACACCAATGACTGCTCCCTAGCCCCCAGCTATAACTGTCGTAACAATCGCCCTCGCCCCCGTAGCTAGCCCATAATTTCAGGCTATTCTATAAACGAAAGGGTATTCTTCTAAGCATGATACAATTTCAAATTCAATAGTTTTGAGATGAATTTTTTATTATGTTCAAAAGGATACAACTATAAATTTATTTTTAATGATTAATGATAATGGTACGTAGTTTGTGGTATCAACGGGGAAAATTAAGGAGTTGACTACTTGGAGTCAACTGCCCCGATTAAGAATTGATTGTAGGCCTGTTGTTCAAAATCGGATCCCCGTGATTACCTCTAGCTCGTAGGTAGAAAAGGAATATCACACAAAATAAAGAGATAAAAGAAATTGTAATTCGCTTACCTGGAGGACAGCAACTTCAGGAACCGCTTTTACTTCGCCTTTTGCACTATTTGTTGTTGTATGGTGTTATTAAGAATAATAGTACTCAGATGTGAAATAAATATAATGGAAAATATATTTACACAACAACAAAAGCAACAGAACAATGATGAAAAATATAAGAATATATGAAAATACAAAGTGACTATGTACATTAACTTACGATATACTAACGCAAATGGTAAATTGGATTCGTGACTGATAACTTGTGACTGGTAAATGATAACTGATAACTTGTAACCGTTCGGATACAACTGCTGACTGATAACTTCTAACTCGAGTTATGTTTCTCGTGGAAACATTAAGTTTTTTTAAAAACTGTTTTTAATTATTTTTATTTAATTAATCTCTAATACAACTTATAACCGAAGAACTTATTATAACATTAACGTTTAATAATTATTTAATTGAAGTCGAATTGAGTTGTACGTTCTACAATGGTCTGTATTAATCTCTATTCTAATGCGCGCAAAATAATATTTATATATGGAGATAAATAAATGCGAATTATGCGTTTAGTGCGGAAATGTATCAGCATAATGCAAGCCGTATGCACGACATTGCGTGGGATATGTAACTCCTTTCCCCTTTAGAGGGCACTTTATATTTTTTGAAAATATAAAGGGTTTCTAGAATTTGTATTGTCATCATGATTCGCATTTACTTCTTTTTTCTTAACATAAGGAATAATTAAGTAACGATAAATAAAGTAACAAACAATAATTAATAAAATACAATATAATAAAATTGTCCAAATATTGATATTATGAAATTGGTCATTAGTTTTGGGAATTATGAATTTAACCTGATTGGCATGACTTTTAAGTGTTTTGAGTTTATCTGGATTAATGTTTTTAATTTCAATGGTAGCGAGTTCTGAATGTGTATTGTTAACAGGTATGACAATATTTGGTAGTAAAATGGGCGAAGTATTAGATATGGTGTCATATTCATTAATGAATTTTGTATCTTGTGTAGTAAAGCTACAAGTATGGGGTAATTTAAACAAATAATTCCCTTTTAAATTTAAAATATTGTCAGTTTTACAATTTGTACTGACTTTAGTGTAATTTTGAAATATTACTATGTAATGCGAATAGTCAATTTGTTCAATAATATAGTTTGGTAATTTAACAGTTTGGTATTTACATGAACTATAATTATTTGTAATTTGTAAGATTTGAAAAATACAATTTGTTTGTTTTTGACTATTAATCAAATTAATATTTCGGCAATAATAAGTACCATTTAAATTTCTGCACATTTCGCTTGTATACATATAATAGTTTTTATTAGCAATAAAATATTTTTCATCTGGTATAAGAGTCTGATATTGGTTATTTTGATTAAGGATAGGTATTGGATATAATTGATAATAATCATAAGTTTCGGAATGAACAATAGGTATGGATAGTACAAAAGTAACACGTGAATTTGAAATATATGTTTTTACATCTAAAATTTCATAGAATTTATACATGGATTCAATATTAATAGGAAAAAGAATATTATCCTCTGAGAGATACGACAAGGTTGTTGATATTAAGAATAATAATTCTGTAGGTTTAATTATCGAATTATGTGCTACACCAATTCTAGCGAACATGATAGCATCTTCCAAGTCTTGTAACAGTTGATTAATCATATTTACAGTTATATGTATCTGATCTAAAACATCTTTAATTATCATTATTTGATTAAATTCATAAATCTGCACATTTATAATTTTAGAAATTTTATTTATTTGATTTCCGAGAGCATTTTCATTATATTGAATAGATGAAATTGTATTATTGAAATTTCGAATAATTTCATTTGAAAGTGAAATTTGTTGATTAACTGTATTTATTATTTCATTTTGATTATCTTGTAAGGTTTTAATTAGATTGTCATATTTTATGGCATCTGTTGCGTCTAGGTTACCAGTAATAGATTTAAAAATACTACCAAGACCATCTATTAACCCTCGTCTATTTCTTTTAGTGTTAGGTATAAAATTCAACAACTTTTGTTTTGTGTGATTAATTTGGAATTCAATAGTTCTTTCATAATTTTCTAGTTCTACGCGATAACGAGAATGTGAGTTTTTAATAATTTTATTAATAGAAATATAATGTTGATTTAATGAATTAAGTTCATCTTGTATATAGGATATATCAAAGTAATGTATAAAAGTTCGGGAAAAATAATGAAGTTTAGCTTTTCCAATTTTGAAAGGTAGTATACCTGGATTTTCCTTTAGATTTGTGATTTCAATGTCAGCGGAAAATGTAGATATAATTAATCTGTAACAAAAATTATTTATTATTTAGGTGGACGTCTGACTTGATCTTTATGAATTTTAGGACGTTTATTTGTAGATATTGTTTTATTTTCGACTGTTTCAACTACTTGTGGTTCATACACATTTTTAGATTTATCTCTATGATATTGTTTTACAAATATTTCGTCACCTTCATCTACATCAATATCAGCTTCTAAATTTTCATTTCTCTTGGATATTACCTTATCTTTATTTTGAATAAGTTTTTGATTTAATTTACTATAAATAAGTCTTGTTTGATCTCTATGTTTTTGAATATAATCACTAACTAATTGTTGTTCTAAATTTAAGTCAAATGGATTATTGTTTTCAATATGACCACTAATTATTTCTACTGGAGTTAATTTTGTTGAAGAATGTATAGTATTGTTGTATGCTAAAATTGCGTATAACATTTTATTTGTAATTGGTTCTTGAGAGAATTCACTATTATTTAAAATTCTTATATGTTCTATGATTGTAGAATGAAATCTTTCTATTGCTCCATTAGATTGCGGATGATAAGGTGTAGTAAAATGTATATCTATTTTGTGAACTTTTAATAAATCATTAATTAAAGAATTTTTAAATTCTTGTCCATTATCAGAAATTATTTGTTTTGGAATTTGATGATGTGAAAAGTATTTTAGTAAATTGTTAACAATTTCTATCGAGTTCAAAGAATTTAAAGGATATGCTTGTCCGTATTTAGAAAAAGAATCTATTATTGTTAAGAATTTTTGTTTTTGAATTTGGAATGTATCAATATGTATAATTTCAAAAGGTTTACTTGCTGTAGGTGTTATACTTAACTGTAATTTTACTGGGTTTCTTTGGTATTTACTCTTCTTACATATATCACAAGAATTTATATATTTTTGAATGGCTTTATGTAAATTTGGATAATAGTATTTTGCTTTGATACGTTTTTCTGTTTCTTCTATACCTCTATGGTTTGATTTTCCTAAATGATAGTTTTCTACTATATTTTCAAAATCTTCTTCTGTTTCAATATCAATTAATTTAATTAAACATCTTTTAAATTTATAAGATGGATATTTGAAAGTTTTCCTAACAATTTCGCAAAAAGGTTCATAATTCAAATTTTCTTCAAAATATAAATGATATGTTACATTAGGTACGATATATTCTTTTATAAAATTAATTATATCGGAATTAAAACTTGTTGATGATAACTGCACAATAATTCTTTGTTTATCAAAGATTCTTTTAATTTTTGGCTTTGCTGGGGAATGATAAACATATTGAAAAATAATTTGATTTTTACCAAAATTTAAAGGTGTATCTGTTATTGGTACATCAACTATAAGATTTTCTTCTTGATTAGTATGAACTGTTTCTTGTGGAATATTATCCACTTCTTCTTCTGTTTGCGAACTAATTTCTATTATATCATTTAGAAGATCTGTTTCATTTTCATCTACATTAGCTTGTATAGATTGAGTTTCAAGTTCTTTATTAAATTGTTCTATATATTTTTGTAATTCATTTATATTAACTTCGATATTAGTCTTTTCAGGATCTAATTCTACACGTGATAACGCATCTGCATTAGTATTCAATTTACCTTTTTTATAATAAATATTGTAGTCAAATTCTTCTAATTTTAATCTCCATCTTACAAGTCTGGAGTTTGGATCTTTCATATTAAATAGATATTTAAGAGGTTGGTGATCACAAATAATATTAAATTCTTTACCGAACAAGTATGGCCTAAAAAATTTCGTAGCCCAAACTATAGCTAACATTTCCTTTTCAATTGTACCATAATTTAATTCAGATTCATTTAGAGTACGTGATGCATAAGCAACAGGTAAATCATTACCAATAGGTCCTTGAGATAATACTGCACCTATTGCAAATTTACTAGCATCAGTAGTTAAATTGAATGGTTTAGAAAAGTCAGGATATTGGAGGATTGGTTCATTTACCAATAAATTTTTACAGGTTTCGAAACATCTTACAAATTCATTATCATGGATAATTTTCTGATTTTTCTTTAGACATTTTGTTAGTGGTTTTGTTATTTTTGCAAAGTCTTTAATAAAACGGCGGTAATAACCTAACAAACCTAAAAATGACTTAATTTCTTTCGTAGTATTTGGTAAAGGGTATCTTTTTATAGCTTCAATTTTTGAAGGATTTGGCTTTATACCTTGCGGAGTTACTATGTGACCTAAATAAGCAATTTCCTTTTTTAGAAATTCGGATTTATCCAACTGTACTTTAAAATTAGTTTCTCTTAATCTTTGGAATATTTTTCGTAATCTAACTAAATGTTCTTGCAATGAAGTTGAAAATATTATAATATCATCAAGATAAGTTAAACAAATTTCATTTTGATAACCTCTTAAAATATTGTCCATCACACGTTGGAATGTGGCTGGAGCATTTTTCAATCCGAATGGCATTCGTGTATATTCATAATGACCGTTTTCTACTGTAAAAGCTGTTTTTTCTATATCATCGGGGCTCATTTCAATTTGGTGAAATCCATTTGCTAAATCTAATGTTGTGAAATAATTACATTTACCCAATTTATCTAAAACATCTGTAATGTTAGGTAAAGGATATCTGTCAGTAATAGTTTTCTCATTTAATTTTCGATAATCTACTACAATTCTCCATTTTTGTTTGTTAGAATTATCCATTTTCTTAGGTACAACCCAGATTGGAGATGACCATGGTGAATCACTGGGTCTAATTATATTTTGTTCTAACATACTGTTAACTTGTTTCTCTACTTCATTCTTATGGATAAACGGATATCTATATGATTTAGTATAAATAGGTTCTTCATCTTTAGTTTTTATTTTATGCTTTATTTGGTTTGTAAAAGTTAATTTTTTATTTTCATCATAAAATATATCAGAATATTCTATACAAAGTTTTTGAATTTGTTCCTGTTCTTCACTATTTAAATGATTAGTTTTAATTTTTTCTAAATTCAATTTATATGGTTTGGTATTTATATTAAATGTATTTATTTTATTTATAATATGAACATGTATTTTTATTTTAGTATTTTGAAATATAAACATTATCATTTTCTTAACTACAGAATAATTTAATTTATCCAATCCACACCCGATTTTAGGCATTGATAATATATTAATTTTCTTATTTATACAGAACTCTTTTAGATTTATTAATGTTTTAAACATATCTTCGTATGTTGGTTTCTCATTAAACTTATTCTTAGTTATTAGATATAAAATGAATCTATCATTATCTTTTAGAAAACATATTTTATGTTTTTTAGGTTGCTGTGCAATTAATGTTTTTACATTTTTAAACTTTTGTTTAAATATTTTTGCAATTCCTTTATTCATTTTTAAATCTGCACTCACACAATGAGCGAGAGAAAAATTAGAGTTGAAAAGATTATCTTTAACTTCTATAATGTTTTCGTTATTTATTTTATTTCTCTTTGATAACCTAAGAAATGTTCTATAATTAATTTGAAATTGATTACTCGAGAGTTCTTTTGTTGCTACAGGAGTAATTTGTTTATTGTTAACATTTCTAGATTGAACATGTGGTTGATTATTACTCAAGAATTCAGGTTCAGTTACAGGAGTAATATCAATATGTTTATTATAAGTATTATCATTATTATTACAATCTATTAAATGATTAGTATTATTCATATTTCCATTATTGTTATTATTATTATTTACAGAATATAACTTAAAATTATTATTATCAAACTTAATTGTTTTAATTGGTTCTAAAAATTTAAATTCCTTAGGGTCTATATTCTTATTTAATATTTCTACATAAGCAAAATTATTATTAGCTAAAGTTAAGGTTTCTGGTATTTCAATATTATTAATATTATAATGTGGAATAATAATTTCTCCATTAGGAACATCGACAGGCACTTGAGTTACATGTTTTGTATGTGATTCTAAATATATAGTATGCAATGGTTCTTTTGATTTATTTTGATATTTAATTTTAATATTTGTTCGAGGAGTTTGTAAAATTGAATCAGAAAAATCTATTTTTGCTCTTAAGTTATTTAATAAATCCATGCCAATAAGACCATCGAATTCATCATGAAAATTTAAAAGATAAAATTTGACTAAACCGTTTGGAATATTAAATTCTGAAGGTGTTGGTATAATTACGGCATGTGAATAACTCGAACTTTGAAATACTGTTGTGACAACAAATTTTTCTTCAATTATTTTGTTTTTAAAATATTTATTAGCAATTTCAGGACTCATAAAAGATTTAGTAGAACCTGAATCAATTAAGAATTTTAAGGGAAAACTATTTTTATGAAATCTAATCTCTATATATGGGAGACCTCCATTTCCTAATGTATGATTTTCTATGTAAGTGGCCTTTTGAGGCTGGTTGAACAAAAATTTTGATCGTAATTCTCATTATTAGAATTCCTGGAAGTATTTGGTTCATTTCTATAAAAATTATTTTCTTGATTAATTTCTGTATTAAATAATTCTTCAGCAATATAATTTTGTGTGGGTTTAAAATTAGAATTAGTATTAAATCTACGATTAGTATTAAAAGTATTTCGAGTATTAGTACTCATTGGAGTAGGTTGAAAATTTGGAGTTTGACCTCTGGGTTTCCAAACATTTTGTTGATTAGGTTTTTTAAATACCTGTTGATTAGTGAAAAATTTTTGTTGTACGGGTCTTGTTTGTAATTGTATTGGTTGACTCGGAAAATGATTTCTTTGTGGATTATTTTGTTGATTATTTATAGGAAATCTATTAAATTGATTATTAAATCTTGAATAATTTCTGGGAATGGAATTTTGTATATTATAATTGTTGGACTTAAAATTATTATTATTATTTGTTAATTTTGGAACTTGTTTATTTTGATTCTGGAGATAATAAATATTTTCTTCCTGGTTTACAAATTGTAAGGCTTGCGCTAAATCATTTGGACGCATAGACCGAATTGTTGTACCTAAAGGATCTTTTAATCCTGCTAAAAATGTTTTTAATGTTAAGTCTTTGTATAAATTACGTTTAAGATCTCTATTATTAATAAGCGGTTCATGGACATTGACATATGAACAAATAGTATTTAACATGTGTAAACATCTTTCATAAAATTGTGTTGGTGTTTCATTTGGTTTTTGTCTAAGGTTAATTAAATCTCGATTAAGACAAGCTTCATCTCTTGGATCAGAAAAATTTCTAATTAAAATATTTTTTAAATCATCCCAATCATTAATTGTATTCACATTTGCTACTAAGCGCGCTCTTCCTGTTAATTTGTTTATTAAACTATTTATAATATAGCGATTTTGGAAATTTGGTTGTGCATTATAAAAAGAATCAATTATAGTTTGTGAGACTTGGATATAATGATCAAGTTCGTCAGAATTTCCGTTAAATTCTGGAACACATTTTAAATATTCTGGATTAAATGCCATTTCGTTTATATTAATTTTATTTATTAAATTTAATAATTCTTCTTCAAAATCTATATTTATATTACTTGTGTACGAATTAGGGGATTGGGGAACAGACTCTGTACTACTTGTAGAAATACTTGACATAAATTATATGTATATGAAAAATGCAAAAATTCAAAATCGACTTACAATGATAACAATAGTACGATCTTCATTCTTGGTGAATGTTGAAGGACTTCTTGGACTGCTGCTGGGGTTGCTAATTAGACTGCTCTCTGGACTGCTAATTGGATTGAACTGCCCTGTTGCCGCACTTGTTGTTTCTTCTGGTACGTTGATTAGTGATGGTAGTTGTTGGACTCAAACTCTCTGGTAGAATTAAGGCCCTTTGGTTCAAAGTTCACGGTTTTAACCTCAATGGAAAGTTCTGGGTTCACTTGTTTTCGGTGAAGGTCCTCAGAATTCGGCACTTTTACTGGGTTCACGAATATCTCGGTGAAAGTCCTCAGAATTTGGCACTTTTTTCCCACTGGAACTTATCCGTTACGACTGCGCCAGTTATGTTTCTCGTGGAAACATTAAGTTTTTTTAAAAACTGTTTTTAATTATTTTTATTTAATTAATCTCTAATACAACTTATAACCGAAGAACTTATTATAACATTAACGTTTAATAATTATTTAATTGAAGTCGAATTGAGTTGTACGTTCTACAATGGTCTGTATTAATCTCTATTCTAATGCGCGCAAAATAATATTTATATATGGAGATAAATAAATGCGAATTATGCGTTTAGTGCGGAAATGTATCAGCATAATGCAAGCCGTATGCACGACATTGCGTGGGATATGTAACTCTCGTGACTGATTTTGGGTAAGCGACGACGTGATATATATACACCCCTACCCTTATTTTTGCGAGAGTCCAAGTTTTGCACTGTTGAAGTAATATGTACATTACCTGACTCTATTTAGACCTAACATTATATTTACACTATTTATAAGTAATTAGTATGTGAACGTTACTCATACGTAACGTACGTGGATGCGTATATGATAACAAGTACCATGTGTAACGGTGGGTGATAATATTGTTGTCTTGAACGGTGCGTACCTCGTGTTTGGTATCGTTTTATTTGTCATGACACATGGAAGGCCATCGCGAACGTGGATTAATGATATGACTTCACATATCCACAAGATTCGCGAATAAGTAAACGGTAATCCTGGTTTACCCCGGATTAGCCCATCCATGGTCATGACGGTACGCGCCGCTTCGTTTATTGCCGAGATTATTAGATTCTTGGAAACGGAAAAGAGATTATTTGCAAATATATTTATGATGTGCAATAAAGTGATTTGGCGAATTTGAAATATTTATGATTATAATGCCCTTAATTTTATTGCAGCAATACCTTTAGTTTTCCGTTTCTAATCTTAAGGGTTTTGTGATTGTCACGTACACAAAACGGTCGTTTACACACGGTACATTGTTTTAGAAATCCCAATGCGGGCAAAAATAACCAACGTAAGTTACGTGTGAGGATATGTGATGACCTACCCTAATATTATGATTAACATGCATCCTAACTATACATGTCTAAATCATGTTATATTAATGTATGCATTACGAACATTACTCATTTTGAAAATAAACTTATGAAGCAAAATGAAAATGAAATGGTTTTGATAAAATAAGTATGTTATCCGACATTCACGATAGAATGCCGGTAACAATTCGGCCCCGTAAAAATGAGTAATATTCGTTTCCATCTAGAACCCGAAAATATGTCCAACGGCATACATTAACGTCTATGAATGAAGCGTGAGAAACGAATGTTTATGTGATATATGCAGTAAAAAGAAATACGCAAATACGGGTGTGTTTTTGTTAACTTGTGTAAAGGGAACTAACCGGAAGTTGGGTGATCCGCCAGAAGCTGGTCCTTCGCAAGTTGTGGTGTGACGATATTGGGGCATCTTAGGCTAATTTTGAGAGCTCTACGGTCATAAGAACTCCAGCCCTCGTTCACGTGGTGGCAACGAAGTGATGGCTTCCACTGCAGGATGATGATATGGTTGTCGTTGTGGCCTGAAACAACTATCTTCCCTTGGATATGTTGTACAACGACGGGTGATTTGGGCGCCACAATGGGTATGGAAGTAAGACTGCCCATTGTCAGTCTGATCTCGGGTGCGCGAGAGTCACTTATTTACACTTACACTATTTACACTTACACTATTTATTTACAACTATCCTAAAGCACTCGGCACACTCGTATGCACTATTAGCGTCTTTAGATTTGTCTTTATCGCGCACGGGGGAAGAGGCCTAGGCGGCAGCGTCGAGAGTTTCTATTGTTGATATGTGTTGAGGTGCTGGCCGCATATCATTAGCGTGTACTCGTACGTTCCGTCCATCTCGATTGATTAAATACACACGTCCATCGGAATGATCTTGTACCTCATATGGTCCTAACCACTTGGGTGCGAATCCAGCTGGATTCTGAGCGTCGCTCAGTGCATGATTCCGGATAAAGATTTGTCCGCTTAAAAATTGATTGTGTTCTTTACGCTGATCATATCCACATATATATTGTTGCTGTTCCGATCGCGGAACTTGTGATGAATCTGATGTAGTGATTTCTTGATTCACATGCCGGGTGACGACATTTTTAATTTCACTAGCATCGTCGTAGGGCTGATGGGATTCTGTGATGTGTTTGTGGAGGGGCGTCGATTCCTTGTTATCCTGGTGGTGACGACTTGCTTTGTCGGTGTTCTGGTGAATGCGTCTGGTTTGATTTCTTGTAAATCGTGGAGGAATTGTCCTAGATTTGCGGTGGTGGTTTCCGGTGGCGACAGGTGAGCTTAGTAAGTTGTTTAGCTCTGTTCCTGCCGCTGTTGGGCGTTTCCCGAAGGCTGTTGACAATCACTGTGCCAATGATTGCCTTTTTTGCATTTCAGGCAAAAAGGTGGTTCCCGGAGGCGGTTTCGCTGAGTATATAGCTGTGACGGCTTCGTTGTATCCTGCTCTTGATACGTTCTCTTTACAGGACGTTTGCTTCTTTCTTGTGACTCGTACTGTTTATTATATGGTGGCGATCGTGGACGGTTGTTGAAATTTTTCCCAGAATGGTGTCGATTTTTCGTTGTTTCGTTTTCCATACGTGGCTTCTCTCTTGAGCTGTGGGGAGCACTAGGTCTGTGAAACGGCGAAGATCTACTCTGTGAAAACGTAACGGGCATGATGTCGAGCTGCGAAAACGATATTGCAGCGGCTTGGTCCACAAAGTCTGCTACAGTGGTGGGTTTGAAAAACAGCGCCTGTCGTAGTGATGGTGATGCTAGACGCCATATTATCGTTGTTTTGAGCTCTTCACTTGACGATAACAAATTTCTGTTGAAGAGGGCCTGCTTCCTTACGACGAATGCACCGGGCGGCGAGTCTCCTTGGGGTTTCGTCAACAGTTCGACCATTTCATCATGTGCGACTATAGCGGGGTTGATTGACTTGATGAATAATGCCTTGGCTTGCTCCCAGGTAACGTCTTTTGTGAAATAACCACCATACTTTTGAATATCTTCCGCTTCCATTCTGTTTAATGCCAGTCGATGTTTTACTTCATCTGTTATATGCAGGTCCTTGAAGTCTTCTTCCAGTTCAGCGATGAATCTTCGTGGATCACGACCGTCGAATTTTGACTTTTCAGTCGGCTTCGTGATTAATGATTGTCGAATGAGGTCCATTAGGTTATTGCTTGAGTCACGGTATATGTTTGGGTGGGATTGTGGTGCAATTGGCGGAGAAAATGTAGTTTGTCTAGAAGGATGAATATGGAGTGGTGCAGAGGGTACATGAATATCTGCTTGGGTGATGATTCGGTGGGGCAGCTCCGAAATGTAAGGTGGTGGTGTAGGTAAATCTCGTCTAACTGATGTTTGTCCTAACTCCACCTGGGTACGTGTCTCCTGCCTTAGCTGATCCTTTTCGGTTTGAGCGATTTCCAACTGTCGGCGGAGCGCAGCTATTTCCTTTGCCGAATTATATTGGACTTCATGCAGCTTCTCCTTCCAAAATTCCGCATTGTTTTCTTCTTCCTCTCTTTCTTGTTGTAAAAGGGCCTCCTTCTGTTGTCGAAGTCGCAATTTTGTGGCTTCGTACTCTCTGTCAGCCTTCTCCAAGAGGTCGTCGATTTCCTCAACAGCTTTGGAACTCCGTGTAGACAATCGAGAAGAAGGGCGTTCGATGGTGATGTCCTGCGCTGATCGGGCTGCTTGCACAACGCTGTCCGTTCTTTGGTGTGCTGGATCATGGACCGCGGCCCCGCTGAGGATGGCATCCAGGTTTGCTTGTGGTTTGGAACGCAGTGCCATGCCGTGCGTGCTCATGTTTCCTAACAAAACAAAACCTGGGACAAAATAATAAAAAGTACGGCCCCGTGGAGTGTCTTACTGCACCTAAACTGGGTGAATCGTAGTTAATTTTTACAAGTGAAAATAAGTTTTAAAAAAGTAAAGAAAAGAAAACACTCAATTAAATATGAAAATACTGGATGACTGCTCCTGGGCTAGTGCTGTAAAAGATTGTAAATTATGCGATTTAGTAACTGTGTGATTCCTAATTAATTCCTCTTGTTTCGTGTAAAAGTAATAATGAAATTGTGCAATTGAGATAACCGTAAGTATGACTGAGTTTTACACATAAGAAGAGAATGGCCTATATGATTACTAAATTATTTAAGTATAGTGAAAAATGAAAAGATAATAATTTAAATAATTTAATAATAGAGACTCAAATAAATATCCTTCAGGGTCGTTAGCATGAATTAAATCGAAGTTAAACAATAATTTAAAACCGAATGATATAATTTGAAACGCACAAAATTTAAAAAATTAAATAGAACGGAATTATTGGTCAACAACGATAATTAGCTAAAAAAACACGTTGGGCGTCATTTATCAACGGGGAAAATTAAGGAGTTGACTACTTGGAGTCAACTGCCCCGATTAAGAATTGATTGTAGGCCTGTTGTTCAAAATCGGATCCCCGTGATTACCTCTAGCTCGTAGGTAGAAAAGGAATATCACACAAAATAAAGAGATAAAAGAAATTGTAATTCGCTTACCTGGAGGACAGCAACTTCAGGAACCGCTTTTACTTCGCCTTTTGCACTATTTGTTGTTGTATGGTGTTATTAAGAATAATAGTACTCAGATGTGAAATAAATATAATGGAAAATATATTTACACAACAACAAAAGCAACAGAACAATGATGAAAAATATAAGAATATATGAAAATACAAAGTGACTATGTACATTAACTTACGATATACTAACGCAAATGGTAAATTGGATTCGTGACTGATAACTTGTGACTGGTAAATGATAACTGATAACTTGTAACCGTTCGGATACAACTGCTGACTGATAACTTCTAACTCGTGACTGATTTTGGGTAAGCGACGACGTGATATATATACACCCCTACCCTTATTTTTGCGAGAGTCCAAGTTTTGCACTGTTGAAGTAATATGTACATTACCTGACTCTATTTAGACCTAACATTATATTTACACTATTTATAAGTAATTAGTATGTGAACGTTACTCATACGTAACGTACGTGGATGCGTATATGATAACAAGTACCATGTGTAACGGTGGGTGATAATATTGTTGTCTTGAACGGTGCGTACCTCGTGTTTGGTATCGTTTTATTTGTCATGACACATGGAAGGCCATCGCGAACGTGGATTAATGATATGACTTCACATATCCACAAGATTCGCGAATAAGTAAACGGTAATCCTGGTTTACCCCGGATTAGCCCATCCATGGTCATGACGGTACGCGCCGCTTCGTTTATTGCCGAGATTATTAGATTCTTGGAAACGGAAAAGAGATTATTTGCAAATATATTTATGATGTGCAATAAAGTGATTTGGCGAATTTGAAATATTTATGATTATAATGCCCTTAATTTTATTGCAGCAATACCTTTAGTTTTCCGTTTCTAATCTTAAGGGTTTTGTGATTGTCACGTACACAAAACGGTCGTTTACACACGGTACATTGTTTTAGAAATCCCAATGCGGGCAAAAATAACCAACGTAAGTTACGTGTGAGGATATGTGATGACCTACCCTAATATTATGATTAACATGCATCCTAACTATACATGTCTAAATCATGTTATATTAATGTATGCATTACGAACATTACTCATTTTGAAAATAAACTTATGAAGCAAAATGAAAATGAAATGGTTTTGATAAAATAAGTATGTTATCCGACATTCACGATAGAATGCCGGTAACAGTGGGCCGGTAGCATCATCGATCCTAATTTCTTTCGAAATGAAGAGGAGATGCCCTTACCGGCCATGGCGTGTGTTATCCATAATTCTCAATTCATTTTTGTTTCCAAAAACGACGAGATTTAGATAAACACGCTACGTAAAAAAACAGTTGTCGGATTTAAAAAATCTATAGTTTTATTCTTTTGAACAAAATAAAAAATTCATTTCAAAACTATTGAATTTAAAATTGTATCATGCTTAGAAAAATACCCTTTCGTTTATAGAATAGCATGAATTTATGGGCTAGCTACGGGGACGAGGGCGACAGCTACACAATAACTGTCCATAAATATTAATTAATCTATAAACTAATGGTTTTTAAGAATAATCAACTTTAAATTAAAATTAAAAAGGAAAATATTTTTGAAATGATATGTGTTTTAACACCAGTTTTAAAATATTTTGTATTTATGAGCAATACATAAATAATCATTATGTAGCATTTTGAAAGCTCCATAGCAAATAGTAATGTAATGTCTTTTGACGACTCTGAAACTACGCCGCGCTCAAACCTTGACGCCAATCACCGCTCTCTAGCCCCCAGCTATCACTGTCGTAGGAGTCGCCCTCGCCCCCCGTAGCTAGCCCATAAATTCAGACTATTCCATAAACGAAAGGGTATTTTTCTAAGCATGATACAATTTCAAATTCAATAGTTTTGAAATGAATTTTTTATTATGTTTATAAGAATACAACTATAAATTTATTTTTAATGATTAATGATAATGGTATGTAGTTTGTAGGCCGGTAGCATCATCGATCCTTATTTCTTTCGAAATGAAGAGGAGGAGCCATGGCGTGTATTATCCATAATTCTCAATTCATTTTTGTTTCCAAAAATGACGAGATTTAGATAAACATGCTACGTAAAAGAACAGTTGTCCGTTTTAAAAAATCTATAGTTTTATTCTTTTGAACATAATAAAAAATTCATTTCAAAACTATTAAATTTAAAATTGTATCATTTTTAGAAAAATACCCTTTCGTTTATAGAATAGCATGAATTTATGGGCTAGCTACGGGGACGAGGGCGATGGCTACACAATAACTGTCCATAAATATTAATTAATCTATAAACTAATGATTTTTAAGCATAATCAATTTTAAATTAAAATTAAACAGGCAAATATAGTTGAAATGAAATGTGTTTTAACACCAGTTTTAATATATTTTGTATTTATGGGCAATACATAATTAATCATTATGTAGCATTCTAAAAGTCCTATTAAATTAAGTAATGTTTTTGATGTCTCTGAAATTTCACCGCGCTCAAACCCGGACACCAATCACCGTTCCCTAGCCCCCAGCTATCACTGTCGTAGCAGTCGCCTCCACAGCTAGCCCATAAATTCAGGCTATTCTATAAACGAAAGGGTATTTTTCTAAGCATGATGCAATTTCAAATTCAATAGTTTTGAGATGAATTTTTTATTATGTTCAAAAGGATACAACTATAAATTTATTTTTAATGATTAATAATAATGGTACGTAGTTTGTGGGCCGGTAGCATCATCGATCCTAATTTCTTTCGAAATGAAGAGGAGATGCCCTTACCGGCCATGGCGTGTGTTATCCATAATTCTCAATTCATTTTTGTTTCCAAAAATGACGAGATTTAGATAAACACGCTACGTAAAAGAAGAGTTGACAGATTTAAAAAAATCTATAGTTTTATTATTTTGAACATAATAAAAAATTCATTTCAAAACTATTAATTTTAAAATTGTATCATGCTTAGAAAAATACCCTTTCGTTTATAGAATAGCGTGAATTTATGGGCTAGCTACGGGGACGAGGGCGACAACTACACAATAACTATCCATAAACATTAATTAATCTATAAACTAATGGCTTTAAAAAAAATCAACTTTAAATGAAAATTAAAATGGATATTATTTTTGAAATGATATTCTAAAAGTCCCATTAAAATAAGTAATATTTTTTTAAGGTCTTTAAAATTTCGCCGCGCTCAAACCCGGACACCAATCACCGCTCCCTAGCCCCCAGCTATCACTGTCGTAGCAGTCGCGCCCCCGGAGCTAGCCCATAAATTCAGGCTATTCCAAAAACGAAAGGGTATTTTGCTAAGCATGATACAATTTCAAACTTAATAGTTTTGAAATGAATTTTTTATTATGTTCAAAAGGATACAACTATAAATTTATTTTTAATGTTTAATGATAATGGTACGTAGTTTGTGGGCCGGTAGCATCATCGATCCTAATTTCTTTCGAAATCAAGAGGAGATGCCCTTACCGGCCATGGCGTGTGTTATCCATAAATCTCAATTCATTTTTGTTTCCAAAAACGACGAGATTTAGATAAACACGCTACGTAAAAGAACAGTTGTCGGATTTAAAAAATCCATGGTTTTATTCTTTTGAACAAAATAAAAAATTCATTTCAAAACTATTGAATTTAAAATTGTATCATGCTTAGAAAAATACCATTTCGTTTATAGAATAGCATGAATTTTTGGGCTAGCTACTGGGGCGAGGGCGACAACTACACAATAACTATCCATAAATATTAATTAATCTATAAACTAAAGGCTTTTAAAAATAATCAACTTTTAATGAAAATTAAAATGGATAATATTTTTGAAATGATATTCTAAAAGTCCCATTAAAATAAGTAATATTTTTTGACGCCTTTGAAATTTCGCCGCGCTCAAACCCGGACACCAATCACCGCTCACTAGCCCCCAGCTATCACTGTCGTAGCAGTCGCGCGCCCGGAGCTAGCCCATAAATTCAGGCTATTCCAAAAACGAAAGGGTATTTTGCTAAGCATGATACAATTTCAAACTTAATAGTTTTGAAATGAATTTTTTATTATGTTCAAAAGGATACAACTATACATTTATTTTTAATGATTAATGATAATGGTACGTAGTTTGTGGGCCGGTAGCATCATCGATCCTAATTTCTTTAGAAATGAAGAGGAGATGCCCTTACCGGCCATGGCGTGTGTTATCCATAATTCTCAATTCATTTTTGTTTCCAAAAACGACGAGATTTAGATAAACACGCTACGTAAAAGAACAGTTGTCGGATTTAAAAAATCCATAGTTTTATTCTTTTGAACAAAATAAAAAATTCATTTCAAAACTATTGAATTTAAAATTGTATCATGCTTAGAAAAATACCATTTCGTTTATAGAATAGCATGAATTTTTGGGCTAGCTACTGGGGCGAGGGCGACAACTACACAATAACTATCTATAAATATTAATTAATCTATAAACTAATGGCTTTTAAAAATAATCAATTTTAAATGAAAATTAAAATGGATAATATTTTTGAAATGATATTCTAAAAGTCCCATTAAAATAAGTAATATTTTTTGACGTCTTTAAAATTTCGCCGCTCTCAAACCCGGACACCAATCACCGCTGCCTAGCCCCCAGCTATCACTGTCGTAGCAGTCGCGCCCCCGGAGCTAGCCCATAAATTCAGGCTATTTCAAAAACGAAAGGGTATTTTTCTAAGCATGATACAATTTCAAATTCAATAGTTTTGAGATTTATTTTTTATTATGTTCAAAAGGATACAACTATAAATTTATTTTTAATGATTAATGATAATGGTACGTAGTTTGTGGGCCGGTAGCATCATCGATCCTAATTTCTTTCGAAATGAAGAGGAGATGCCCTTACCGGCCATGGCGTGTGTTATCCATAATTCTCAATTCATTTTTGTTTCCAAAAATGACGAGATTTAGATAAACACGCTACGTAAAAGAAGAGTTGACGGATTTAAAAAAATCTATAGTTTTATTATTTTGAACATAATAAAAAAATCATTTCAAAACTATTAATTTTAAAATTGTATCATGCTTAGAAAAATACCTTTTCGTTTATAGAATAGCGTGAATTTATGGGCTAGCTACGGGGACGTCTGCTAGAACAGGGATATGTGGGGGCTAGGCAGTGGTGATTGGTGTCAGGGTTTGAGCGGGGCAAAGTTTCACAGACCTCAAAAAACATTACTTAATTAAATAAGACTTTTAAATTGCTACATAATGATTAATAATGTATTGCTCATAAATACAAAATATTTTAAAACTGGTGTTAAAACACATTTCATGTCAACAATATTTGCCTATTGAAATTTAATTTACAGTTAATTGTGCTTATTTTTCAATTACCGCAATTTGTTTACTGACAATTTTTCAACCAAATCTGAAGATTATTAATGTTCCTAGAAAAATTAAATCGTTTTCCATCTGTATAAATAACACGTATCAATTTATTGCCACTTACGCGGCGCTTGTGAGGACAGGAAAAGACAGGAAAGCACAGAAAATGACAGGAAAGGACAGATAAGGATAGGAAAGTACGGAAATGGAGAAGGAAGAATAAGGCATAACAGGAAAAGGCTGGAAAATGACAGGAGAGGACAGGACACGCTCAAGTATGCATAGTAGTTACTGGCTCGTTTCATATGAAACCACGTAATGGCTGGTGCTCTTATATCACAGATTTGTACGAAACAGTTTGTTAGCTAGTATATGGTATAACGTATCCTAAATAGAGTATTATTGCAGTAATAAGGTAAGTATTAAATTTGTAATAACTGTAACTTTTTTTATATGAAACAATTTTGTTCATTTCAATGTCATTGGAAAAACAAAAATGGCTTACATTATCGCTTAGATAAAATATAATTATTAAAATAGTATGTACATCTTAACCTGTAAAAATGTGCAACAAATTGTTATTTCTGTATAGGGGACGAAAATTAATGTATTAAGTGTGAAGGTAATTTTATTAAAAACTGGGCCACAGAGAAAATATATGGTAAAAGCAATGAAAAAATTGATATGATAGATATATCAAAACAGAGTAATACTGATATCAAAATTTTGCAACTAAAAAGTAATTGTAAAAATATGAGTTCGCATCATTTGAGGCTTGATTTGGGAACATTTGAAGGCAGACAAAGAAGCTGGGTCAGATATTGTTACATCAATTTAAACATTGTTTACAAATACAAACAATTTTTAGTTAAATGTTGAGAATGTTAAGTAGAAAAAATAAAAAGTATTTGTTGTGTATTAGTTAAGAATTAGCCCTTAAGAATTAACATTGTATTATCCAAGCAGAAAACAAACTCGTTTTTTTGTTATAGTGAAAATAATTACCAGAATTGTGGTAAAAAAAAACTTGTGATATTACTGTAATAAATTCCTGAAATTTAATTTAATTCCGGCATTTCAAGAAGCCAGACTTTTGTCAATGATATCAAAATAAATCAAATCGGTTCTTAGATAACGAAGCTACAGTTATTATAAATATAAAAACACTTAGTCTGTTGACAATTTTGTTAATTTCCGCTAGGTTTTGACCCGAGAATTCTAAAAACAATTATTCATAATATAGTAAAAATATAAATAGTAAAACTGTTTCACAAAAATCTGTGACATGAGAGCAATGAAACCATTAAATTTTTGTTGATTTGATGAATTAATATATACAATGAACCTACTCTAATAATGTCATCTGAAATGGGATGCACCTTCTCAATTCGACTTATTTGCCAATGAAGGGGAGCATTTTTAGATTGAAGCTTCTACTTCTTTATATATGTTCTAAATATAATAAAACACAGTTACTTTGTTGGTACATCACTAAACTTATTGTTGACTATAATTTTTGCAACTCAATATGTCATTATGAAAACTCAAAGTAAATTAAAATACAATTTTACAAACTAAGATTGAATATTTTATACATCTTGGACATTACATACACAGCGCATTAAGTATACCTCCTCACCAACCGAAAAGAAGGAAATGTTAAAAATTTAAAGAGGTTTTTTAAATATCTTATGTTTTCATTTAGGATTGAATAAGTGTATTTTTAAGTTATGAAATGAATTAAAAGCTATATGCATTCAATTAAATTTAAGAATTTTTTAGTTATATGTTTTTTTTTGTATAAAGGAATACTTAAAGCTCTATGAATTATTGAATTGAATGCAGCCATTTTATGTTAAGCGGGTGTCTGAAATTATTGGAATACCAGAATTGGTAAATGTAGGTAGGTTTTCTATAAATATCCAAGGAACATTAGTTGTTAGTTTTAGTAATAGAATAAAAAGAATACAAAAATTAAAAATCTAAATATTTAATATTTTTATTAGTTTCTAATTCTGCAAGTAAAATTAATGAGAAAATACAATGTACAAACATTCAAATAATATAGGTATAGAAAAAGGTAGTGGAAAAACTATATGTTCACATGGGTAGAGTGAGTTTAGATGGATAGGCATGGTATGGTATGGGGAATTATAAAACAAACCTACATGGCCAATAGTGGATTATATTTGTATATTTTGATTAATCCATTTCTAATAGAAACAGAGTTTATGGAAAAAAGAATATACTGATAAATATTAGAAAAAATGTTATTTTATTTGTTAATACTAAGGGATTAATAGAAATTAGTTAAGTTTTGATAATGGCACGTTGAGTTGCGTTGAGTACAAGTTGAGTAAAAATGTTTCATTATATTTTTAGATTTGATCTTTCACCTCCAAATTTGATCCATCTTTGCTATTGTAATGTATGCACATGTCACTATTTCATAAAATCTTAATGACAAACACTGCCAAACTGCCGAATTGATAGTTGATTCAAGTAGCTTGAATATATAAATATTTAAATTGTTCGAACCTCTGCAAAATTAAGTGTAACAAAAGTTAAAAATAAATAACTTATTGAATTAATTACTTGGTAACGACAGCAAGTATTAAACTTTATAAAACATGACATTAATAATTCTACTATTGAAATAATCGATTATTTTTATATACAAGGACTAACATAAAAATATTAAATTGAGATTGATAATTTCAAACTATTTAAGTAAAAAATAGAAAATATTTTTACAAATTACTAAACCTATCTAAACAAATTTGATAACTAAATGTAAAACAGGAAAACTTAATATTTGTTTAAATCAACCATTATTTATAAATTAAATAAATTGCCATCTGCATCAGTTACAGAGTTAAGAACATGTTGCATATTTGCATACTCAGACTATTTACTTTTCGTCTTTATTAATTAATTTAATATTCATACAATAAGTAAGGGTTTTTATTTTGAATAGGTTGTTTTTCCTTCGAGGAAAGTTAAAAATGATGAAGCCGACTGCTCACCCTGATGAGAGTTTATAAGGCATGGTTCCCCCCTTTTGAGTCTCACAATATCCTCCAAAAACACCATTCGCTGGACAAAGCCAACAAAACAAAATAAAAATTTCTTTGCTGAATTCCCTTCTGAAAAAACTTCAAACAAGCAACTATATCTTCAATGATGAAAACAAATTTAAAAGCAACTTTATGATGCTAGAGTCAACATTTACATTAAATAAAACAATAGTTTGGCACTTTTTTCACTTGGTTTATTTTATAGCTAAATGTACATTTCGGTCACAAAGTGACCATTATCAATAGCAAACTAAATAAATAACAGAAAATCAATCTAATATATACCTGCTCGGATTAGGAAAATGAGGAGGAGGTTAACAATTTTGTTAGTAATTGGGTTTTTTCGGGATTAGTGTTTCTAGTAATGGATTATTTAAAGCGGTTAAGTCGAAATTCAATAATTTGTTTTGATGCTTTTTCATATAGATTGCTTCTAACATGTTTAAATTGTAATTATTGGACATTTTTAATAATTTTACACTGTCTACCGAAAATTTATGACCTGTTCTTATCGAATGATGGGCAACTGCTGACTTTTCTTCATTTAAATTTTTTATATGATACATATGTTCTTTAAATTTGGTCATTACGTTTCTCCGGGTTTGGCCTACGTACAGTTTGTCGCAATGGGAACATTGTATTGAGTAAATACCGGATTGTTCTAATTTATTTGTTTTCGAAAATGTGTTTCCTAAAAGTATTTTTAATTTTGAAGTTGTGTAGTGAGCTGGTTGTAAATTAAATTTTTTAAATAGTTTGTTAAGGTTTTGGTTTAATTCAGGGACATATTGGAGTTTGACGAAATTTTTATTATTTAATTTTTCAATGGGTTCTAAGCGGGAGGCTGAATGGAGAGTGTATCTAAATAATTGTTTATTAATTAATTTTTTGATTGTAAATCTCGGGTAATTCAGTGATTCTGCTATTTGATATATTAATTTAATTTCGTTGTTTCTGTTGGTGTCAGTCAAAGGTAGGGAGAAGGCTCGATAAATCATACTATTAAATGCTGCAAGTTTATGTTTCATGGGAGAATTGGAGTGGAAATGTATGTAGTTAAAGGTGTGAGTGGTTTTCCTATATATATCAAATTCTAGTTTATTATCTTTTTTAATGATTAAAATATCTAAAAATGGTAGTTGTTCTTTATTTTCTAATTCATACGTAAAGTTTATGCTAGGATATAAACTATTAAGTGAGGTTATGAAATTATCTAAGTTTAAGTCTTCTTTAACAATTGCGAAAATATCATCTACATATCTGAACCATGTCAGTAGGGGGAACTAGCCGATTCTAGAACCTCCTCTGACCTTGAGGGTCAGAGGAGGTTCTAGAATCGGCTAGTTCAAGGTCAGAGGATGCGCCTGACCTTGAACTTGATTGACCTTCACGTGACCTTGACTTTTAAACTTTGACATTCAAATGACCTTGACATTCAAATGACCTTGACATTCAAATGACCTTGACATTCAAATGACCTTGACATTCAAATGACCTTGACCTTCAAACGACCTTGACATTCAAATGACCTTGACCTTCAAACGACCTTGACATTCAAATGACCTTCAAGTGGCCTTGACCTTCAAGTAACCTCGACCTTTAAAATACGTGTTATCCTTTTAAATTAGGAGAGAGGGAACGCTGGAATTAAATAAATTGAATTGTAATAGATATTCGAAATTAGTTTTGTAAATTGTGTTACTCGAATTTTACAATCTGCAAAAAAATGAATCCACTGGCAGTGCGAAGAGTAGGAAGAAGAGAGCCTCTTAGCCTGCTCTATATTGTTTTAAAAGTAATATGTGTGCGGATTTTGGACAATAGATTTAAAATAAAAGAATTAGTAGTGCAGGGTGAGATCCCGAAGCCTTTGGGAAGTATAATGGAATTTTGGTGGAAACACGTGAACTGGGTGTATAATGACGAGAGACCGGAAAAGTTTTACCCACAATACAAACGTCGGCTACCTTTCAGTTGTGGGGTTAGATTGCAAAGATATATAGCAGTCGCCCTATTTGCTGAAAATTTTGGAAGACTCATGCAGATATCTTGGACACAAAGATATATTGTAGTGGTGAAAAAAAAATTCTGGATTGATACAAATGGAGAGAGGTATTGTGTGCATTGTAGGGGGCTCAATTACCATCAGCCAGAGCGTATGAAGTTGTTTAGGACTAGGTATTGTAAAACGGTTCTAATGAGTGGTGGTGAGGTAATAGAATTCATTAGACAGGAAAAAAGATATTGTGATTTCTGTTTTGCCATGCCACTATTTGAGCTTGATGCTAGAGATTTATTTCGGAGTATGTCTAACTCGGATTTGTCAGACATTGAAGATGAACCGTTTTATTATGAATTATCCAGTATATCTGAGTCAGATACGGACATGGCCGATACTGACGAAGATTGAATTATAAATCAAATTGCTTTCCTCAAGTTTACTTGTAATAGAGGTTAACCTTGAGTGGAGTAATATCACTCAAGGTTAACCTGCTGTTTTATAGAGTGGACCCCTTTTCGTCTCTCAGTTCATTGTAAGCACTCAGTTCGACTTCATCGTTCTTCATCATATAGTGTTTAAGTAAAATTTGTTTATTTACTACCCAATAGCACCATGTTTCCCTGCCTAGATTGTGGTAAGACTTTTTCAAGGAAAGACAATGTAAGGCGTCACAAGATAAATTCTTGTGTAGGAAGTGCAAAAGTAGTTCAAGAAAATCCTAGTACCTCAAATGCTAAGAAGCGATCATTGTCCGACGTCGTAACATGTGAAATTTGCAACGTACCAGTAAAGAAGAAATGTATGTCTGGCCACCTAAAAAGTGCTGCTCATAAGAATAATGGATTTATAATAGTTGATGATGGTGTAGAAAAGTTGGCATCTGCATTTGGGCAGAAAAGCGAAACATTTAGAGTGTCTGAACGTGGACATCATGTTGATATGCTCGAGTTTGCACATTTAATAAGAGAAAAAGTTCTGACATTAATAGAAGCTAAACGCGAAATATTTGGTAGTGTTAAAGTAAATTTGGAATGTGGAGGATTGTACTTTTTATCCAATAAGGAAAATGTGGAGATGAAGACATTTAATACCAAAAATAAAGTGTTAACAGTGGGCAGTGATGTTTACGGAAAATATTACGAGTTTATAGATGAAATATTAAATAAAATGTCCGAATTTCAAGAACGTGATTCAGGTATGTATATATAATTTGAATTAATTTTATTTATTTCCTACAAATACGTGTTGAATATAATATGTAAAGATTTTTTATGATTTGATTTAATTTAGAAAGTAATGATGAATTGTTTCTATAGGGTGGACATTATTTGAAATTTTGTATATGGAGGTGACCATAAATAAGTACAATCCATTGAGGGCGTCTACATATATAAACCTTCCGACGTCCATACAATCGAAGAAGGCCGTAATAAATGTGCAAAACAACGATCAGGCATGTTTTGCTTGGGCAATAACTTCTGCTTTACGATCTCCGACTGGATTATCTAACCGGACATCATCATACCCCCACTACTCTACAGTGTGTGACTTTTCGGACTTGGAATTTCCTGTGAAAATAAGAGACATCAACAAGTTTGAAAATAAGAACAATATTTGCGTGAACGTGTACGGTCTCAATAAAGAGATTCGGGATAATAAGGTTAGTTACGAAGTAGTACCATTACAAATTTCAACGGGATTGTGGAACGTTACAGTAAACTTATTGTATATAACGAATGATGATGGTGGTAATAGTCACTACTGTTGGATTCGAAATTTGTCACGTTTAGTAGGAAATCAGTTATCGTTACATGGACACGAAAAATTTATTTGTGACGGATGTTTATTATACTTTAGTTCTATAGAAAAAGTTACTCGGCATAGGGAAGAAGATTGCGGTAAAGTAAAAGCTGTTTTACCTGACACAAATTATCGCATAAATAGTCTGGGTGAAGAAGTACTGTCTAATATTTTACAATTTGAACATTACGAAAGGCAGCTGAAAGTTCCGTTTGTTGTCTATGCTGATTTTGAAGCATTATTATGTCCAGTGGATCAAGTAAAAAATAATATAATGGATAATGAATCATACACTATGAAGTGCTTTCGGCACGAACCATATGCTTTCGCATATTATATAAAATGTAGTTACGATGATTCATTATCCATTTTTAAAAAATATATCGGGAAAGATGCTGCTATTGAGTTTGTAAAGCAATTAGAAGAGGATATAAAGTACATTTATAATAATCACTTAGGAGTAGTGATACAAATGCTTCCCTTGACAAGTGCTGATCAGATAGAGTTTGAAAAAAATATTTGTCATATTTGTAAGAAAATAATTAGTAATGTAAAAGATAAAGTTCATGATCATGACCATTTAACTGGCTTGTTTCGAGGTCCTGCTCACTCGGTATGTAATGTCAACTATAAAATTCCAAAATTTATTCCGGTGTTTTTTCACAATTTATCAAATTATGATTCTCATATGTTTATAAAGAACATTGCGATGAATGGTGAAGATGTTGACGTAATTGCACAAAATAAAGAAAAGTATATTTCCTTTAGTAAAAAAGTTCACGTCGCAGATTCACAAGATATAAAAGGTAGAATGAGGCGAGTATTTATAAACTTAAGGTTTGTAGATTCTTTTCGATTTTTATCTTGCTCCCTTGCAAAACTTGGTAGTTATTTAGATGACAACCAATGTGAACAAGTACGAAAATATTTTCCTGACAACATTAAGTTCAATTTAGTAAGGCAGAAAGGAATATTTCCCTATGATTTTATGGATTCCTTTGATAAAATAAATTATTCGAAGTTACCAGAACGTGAAGCGTTTTATGATTCATTAACAGATTCTGATGTATCACATGATAATTATAACAGGGCACAGACTGTCTGGCAAGTGTTTAATTGTGAAACATTGGGAGATTATTCCTTACTTTATTTAACTTCAGACGTGTTACTTTTGGCCGACATATTTGAAAATTATCGCAGTGTTTCATTACAATATTATACATTAGATCCGGCACATTACTTTACGGCACCAGGGTTCGGGTGGGACGCTTTATTAAAAATGACTGGGGTTCAACTGGAACTCCTTACAGACGTCGATATGTTTTTCTTTTTTAAAAGGGGGATTCGCGGGGGGCTTAGTATGTGTTCTCATCGTAAATCCGAAGCAAATAATAAATTTTTAAGTGAGTTCAATGATACGCAACCAATATCTTATATTGCATATTTAGATGCTACCAACCTGTACGGTTTTGCAATGCAATCAAAACTGCCTACAGGTAAATTTCGCTGGTTGAATGCTCGGGAATTAGAAAATTTTGATGTTTTACAGATTGATAATAATTCTAGTACCGGTTACGTTTTGGAAGTTGACTTGGATTATCCTCAATGTTTACATGATACACATAACGATTTGCCATTTTGTCCTGAATTGCGTAACCCTGAAAATTCTAAACATAAGAAATTAGTACCAACATTGTACGATAAGGAGAAGTACATTATACACTACATGAATTTAAAACAATGTTTAAATCATGGATTAATATTGAAACGCACCCATAGAATTCTCGAATTTGAACAGAGCAATTGGATGCAGTCATATATTGATTTTAATACGGAAAAGCGAAGACAGTCAAGTAACGCGTTTGAAAGGAATCATTACAAAGCCATGAATAACATTGTATTTGGAAAAACCATGGAAAATGTAGAAAATAGAGTTGACATTCGTTTATTGAGTCATTGGGAGACGCGTTATAGAAAACCAGGGGCGGAAGTATTTATCGCGAAACCAAATTTTAAATCTACCAAAATATTTTGTGAAAATTTAATAGCTGTGGAAATGTCTATTGTAAAAATACATTACAATAAACCATTGTACGTAGGTTTTAGTATATTAGAGTTAGCTAAAACTGTAGTTTATAAATTCTATTATGATTTTTTAAAACGTGAGTATGGCGATAATGTTCGTTTGCTGTACACAGACACGGATTCATTAATAATTGAAGTATTTACTGAAAATATTTACGATGATATCAAAAATAATATTGAGCACTTTGATACTTCCAATTATCCTGAAAATAATGTTCATAACATACCTCGAAACAAGTCAGTTATAGGTAAAATGAAGGATGAATTTGCCGGTAATATTATTACATCGTTTTTTGGTACAGGAGCTAAAGCATACTGCATCAATACACTTTCAGATTGCGTTAAGAAAGCAAAAGGTGTAAAAAAATATGTTATTAAAAAAGAATTGACTCTGTGTGATTATAAACGTATAGTGGAAGAGGGGGGAGAAATTTTCAAGAAAATGTATACATTCCGTTCTGATTACCATGTAGTTTTTACAGAACTAAAAAATAAAATTGCTTTGTCTGCTACTGACGATAAACGTTACATTTTACCAGATAAAATTGGCACATTGGCTTGGGGTCATAAACAAATTAAACAAATTCAAGAAGATGAATGTATAAATCAAATATTAAATGAAGAATACGATAGGTTATATAATTAATTTTATGTTTTTAAGTTTTGTATAAATTGTTACCTTATACTTGTTTTCTATGTATTACGTTTGATTTATGTATTGTATATGTAGTAAATAAGATTGTATAAATTGTTCATTACGTATTTATATTAAAGTACATATTTTTGTATATATAATTTGTTAATGTATTGTATAGGTTGTAAATAAATTGTATATATTTTAAAAAAAGTTGTTTTATTTACTTAAAACGAATACACAGGCAATAAAGTTATATAACATAATTACAACACATTTTTCTTCGATATCCAGGAATTGTGTGAGCTATCCAATCCTAACCACTTGACGAGAACTTTATTTCCCTTACGTCTTATTACTTTCTCTACCAAATAAACATCAGGGTGTGCGACTTTCTTCAGTTCCACTTCATAGAATCCTCCAATAATATTTTCACCTTGTGCATCCTGCAGTAGATAGGTTCGCGGCATTGTATTTTGCACTTTAGAGATTTTAAATATTTCGTTTGACCAATTAGGTGTATAGTTTTTGGAGAAAGCTTGGCGGTGTTTACTTATTCTTACATGATCACCTACATTGAATTTCCGAGGTAGTGTATCAATCATTTTTAATGAACTATACACTGTATTCAAAAGATGCTTTGCATTGCGATTATTAACATCTTTCGGCTTCATTCCAATTGTTCTATGTACGCTATTATTGTAGTTGTTTATAATAATTGGTAGTAAGTCCAACCATTTATATGTACCTTGCAATGAAAACGCTTTCCACATCCTTTCCTTGATGGTTCTATTAAATCTTTCCACAATGGAACTCTTTAATGTTGAATAAGTACTGTAATGATTGATATTGTACTGTTTAAGAAATGTTTTGAAGTCTGCGTTGTAAAATTCTTTGCCATGATCTGTTTGAATATTTTTCGGTATGAGTTTCTTTTTGTCCAGTATTGTTTGCATTGCTCGCGTCACTTCCTTCCCAGTCTTAGTCTTTAAAGGTACTGCCCATCCAAATTTAGAGAAAGCATTTATAACCATTAATATATACTTAAATCCCTTGTTCTCCTTTGAATACGGAATCATTTCAACTAAATCTGCTTGATATAAATCTTTTAGTCCCTTCAGAATAACACGACGCCTTTTAAAGTTTCTTCTAGCCGGTGCATGCAGTTCCTTCACTACGTCTTGCTTAATTTTAGACATTATCAGATTCAATTACTATATCAACGGCCGATGCTGATGCTGGTCTGTCTACAAATCGTCTAGTTATTTGAATTTTATCATTGAGTTTCAATGTTACAAGATTTTTTTTTAGTTCGGTCCTGTAGGGTTGACCATTAATTCTGACCCAAACGTTGTCTCCATACATAACTACCTTCACTACTTTACCACTGTACACCTCATTAACAAACGTTGAGGTTGCTGCTTTATTTGTAATTTGATAAATCACAGGTTCTGCTTCGTGGCCAGTAGTCCACAATCCGATGACTTGTATTGATTTTCGCGTTGACTGCTGCTTTACATCATCTTTCAACTTTTGAAAATGTCTATGTTTTGAAATGCTGTGTCCGTAAAGATGTTTACCAAATTTGTCTACAGACATGGTAGCACCGGTAAGATGTTCACCAAACTTATTAAGAGTCATATAAGTAAACTAACTGTATCCTGGCTGCACACTGAATGACGAGTATATTCAAAGAATATGTTTTTATACAATAATTTTTGCCTCTTTTAATTCTTCGATTATTGAAACAATTTCATTGTTGTGTGATGAATTTCCTGCATGCTGTGAAGCTATTAATAAACGTAACCTATCTACAAGTTCATTGGGGTCATCCCAATGTTTGTACTCGATAGTGGATCCTGGAATTAATTGCCTTTTCATTGTGTTTTTCTCCAGAGATCCTCCACTCTTCCATAATTTTGCCCACCAAACCTGGGGTCTGTCACCCATTAAAATTGGTTTTACTATTGACACATACTTGTACCCTCTGTTGGCTGCAATCGCTTTATTTGGATTATATTGTACACGCGCGGCATTAGTTCGTTGCAATATATCTCTGTAGTTTCGGCTATCCATTAAAGTAAATTTTGAAGGTTTTTTCTTAAATAAGAGTTCATACAGTCCTTTTGTTCCCGTATATATCTGATTATTTATCTTTATGTCTCGTCCTTCGAATTGTATTTCAGAATTTCCAACATATAAATTTCCGTCAACTTCATGTACGCCATATTTTTCGTCGCGGTCAGCTTTTGTATGTGTTTTGAAATATATGAGAAATTGTCTGGGTAATTCATCAAATTGTTGTAATATATTTTGCACTTCTGGGCTATTCAATTGTTCTCTAAAACTTTGCTGGGCATGATACATAGGAAGTGTTACTTCTCCTTCATCATCGTCATCACTATACGCATGTTCTTCTTCTTGTTGTTCAAAATCCGTCTTTGAATCATCATGCTTTTCTACAATTTGAGTTGAATTAAATGGGGCACTTTGTATCACTTCCTCATCATCTAAAAAACTAACATCTCCTTTCCGTTGAAGGTTTTCTGCAGTAGGTGTCATTAAGGTATCGTCGAGTAATTCTTTTTTCGGTTCGTGGTATATTTTCGAAAGTTTTCTTCTCCTTTTAATGTTAAAAGACTGTTTTGGAGATGGTGCGTAGGCTGGTTTAATTTGTGATACATCGAAGTCATTATCATCATCTTCTAGAAATTCACTGGGTTCTAGTCGATTAGCCTCAAGTTTACTTGCTATTTCTTTGAGTGGCTCACTGAGGGGTGAGAACGTAGCTTCAAGATGTTGTTTAGACTCAGCTATGTTTGATTTCAAGGTTCTAATTTTATCACGTAGAGAAGTGCGAGCTTCTGCAAGTTGTCTAGCGACATTTTTGTCCATTGTGTTATCGAAGTACACACTTATACTGAAAGGGTAAAGGAAGTTGTACCCAAATTTATACAATTATAAATTTGTCAAAACCCTTGCGGTATCTCCCTTCCTCTTTACCACAGTCTAAATCAATTACCAATACATCATGAGGATTGACCCAACACGTTTGACAAATGTCCTTAAATTCTTCAAAAGTCATGTCCCCCGTAAGGTGATCATCATATATATGTTTCAAATGCATTGCATCTTGTCGAAAAAGTATTAACAAATTGCTATTATCTCTAATCAGCTGCTTTGGAATTGCACTGTAACTCTGGCATAAGTAAAAACAGTCAATATTTTTATGTCGACCGTATGAAAAATAGTCTTTTATTGTATTGTGACCTGTGGGTGGCACATCATCAAATATTACAGTGGAATATTCATTTATGCATGTCGGAACTTCTAGGCTTGCGATATCCGAATATTCATAATAACCACATTCTGGAATCGTTTTCATTAATTCACGTAGAAATGTATATTTCTCTTGGTACAATTAATTTGAACATAAATAAATATTTAAATATCTTAACCCATGCCTTGCAATAAGTAGTGTAAGAAGTATGTTGGTTTTTCCGCATGCACTCGGTCCTATAATTAAGCCTCTCTTACATTCACCTCCGAAAAGGTCACTGTGTTTTTTAAATCTCGGATGTTGTAATAATGCAATATCAAAATTTTGTATCGGTAATGATAATTCATGTGAAGTTACACTTACGGGATGCATGTCATCTCACCAAGAAGGTTTTTACTGAACTAAATATGGAATACAATAAACTGGACAATTTATGACCTCACCTAGATATTTTGATTGTGGAATGTAGCTGCTCATTATTAAGAAAGAAAAAAAACACTTTCAATTTCTTATTGTATATTTTAGCATACATATTAATGAACATGTTTGAATATATAAATACATTATTAAGTTGTTCGCCCGAAGTAGCGGTAAAAATTAATTCTGCGTTTTATAAATTATAGACTTCACCTACATATTATGATAATAAGGTTTTATTTTAGGATGAAGGAAAATATTCACACGTTTATTCTTAAACATTTATTTATTACTTGATGTACATATATTTGGTTATCCTAGCTGTTTTTTTATAACTTTGGTTTTTTTTTCTAGGCGTATTATATTGTAATAGCTTTGATTTTTCTTTTTTCTAGCCGAGTGAAAATTATTTAAGGTTCAAATCAGCAGCGAATATCCGTGGTAACAGGGAACGAAACGTTGACAGAAGTCATCAATGATTATATTCCCTTACATAATATCTTATTGTTGCTATGATCCTTTGCACGGTTTCCTTTTCGCCTCTAATTTGTCTTAATTGCTCTTTTAGGTCGGGCAACAAACCAGGATTACAATTAGACATATTAGCGGCAACGAAATTTAACGATTCAATCATGTTATTTACACGTGTTTCGCTTTCACACAAAGTATCATACAACTTTTGATAAAATGTAAGAGAATTTCTTACTTGGCGACTCCTATTACCGACTTGTCGAGCAATCGATTGACTGTAAGAATTGATGACAGGAGACACGGGCCGGGACGAGGAATTGATGACAGGAGACACGGGCCGGGACGAGCTTGGAACAATTACATTTGAAGGGATTTCGTTGGAAGGGAGTGAGTTACAAGGGATTTCGTTAGTTACGTTAGTGGGTGGTTTAACTGTTATATTTTCCAGAACGGTAACTTTTTGCACATTCACAGAAGTTACCGATGTCTGGGAGAGGATTGTAATTATTTCGGGTTCGATTTCGGGTTCGATTTCAGGTTCGATTTCGGGTTCTGGAATGGATGATACATTCATTAATGATATTTTGGGATGGGAGCGAGTACTGGTTGACGGTGCAGTTTGTTGGGGGTGGGTAATCGATATACTCGACATCGATTCAGGAACCGCCAACAGTCTTCGAAGTACAGATCCTTGCTGTACGTCACTTCTGTCAACGTTTACTGTTCTCCTCCTGTTTCTCATCATGTCCCTCTCGGCACAACGTCGCTGCCTGTACTCTTGTTTTGGCAAGTAATTTCCATATCGCCATCTGTTGTGATTAGAATTAGACGACGACATGTAAAATTGCTGCCCGCTTGCCAAGGAACTTACATTTCCCCGCATTGATGTACTCGCAACATTCTCAGTATCACTTGTATCTTTACTAATACTGAGAATGTCAGCGTCAACCATGGCTTGATTCAGTACATCATTACGGGGTGATGTGCATTCTCGTCTATGAGTTGCAGTCAGCCACCTAGCGCCAGGAGTAACAAGATTCAAAAAATCTGTCATTCCGGAATCTGTAAAAAAAAGAAAGAAAAATACATAATTATACTTTTTCATTTATTTCAGTTCCAATGTATGAAAAATTAAATATTATATAAAAAAATACTCACTCGCTGCTGTTTCACCTTCAGCGGCAGAAATGGTTGCGGTCGGTCTGCACGCTCCGTCTGGTACCAGATTTTCGCCGGCCGGGCTTGTAACGGCAACGGTCCGTCTACGCGTTCCGTCCAAGGTAGGATTTACGGCGGCTGGAATTTCTGCTGGCGGCGGCGTGCGGAAAGAACCCAAATACCATTTCTCCATGCTATCGTCTAGCATATCGTATTTCTTGTCTGCTTAGTAATTAACATGAAATTTACATTTGTCTAAATCACGTAGTGAATATATTAAAGACATTTTAAATAAAAAATACAATTCAAACGATTTAGAATGGAATATATGAATATGTTAGAATATTTTAACGGCATAAAATAGTAGTTATGTAAAGTAGGTTCAACGTTTGTAACACTTACCCATTTTTCGGTTTGTTGTTGTTGTTGCTGCTGCGTGCTGCACTGTGGCTTTTCTATGCGGTTTTCCTCATTTATATAGCAAAAAGGGGCGTGGAAATGGGCGTAGGGGGCGTGTCTTGGTGGGGGAAATTATTTTTGAGGTCAAAAAGTCGCAACCATGGGGGGGGGGTAATTTTGTATCCCCACTCCTTTTTTCCCACTCCCATCCCCTCTGCATTGAAGGCGTGTTAAAAGGAGGAGACGTTGGTAAGGAGGAGTGGTCTGTAAAAAGAAATATTCTTCTCCTCTCCTTTTTTCCTCCTTTCTTTTTTCTTTCTTTTTTCCCTTCCTTTCCTTCCTTTCCTCCTTTTTCCTTTTTTCCTCCTTTTTTCCTTTTTTTCTTTTGCTCCAATTGGAAAAAAGACCTCATTGGTCATTCAATTAACTTAATTAATAAATAAATTGTTTGAAAGAAATTTTAACAATAAAAATTAACACTTTCTTAAAATTGGGTTACAGGAATACAAATAAAACATTATTAATATACTACAATATCTTTATTAAAAAACGTTAGTTAATTTACACTTTTTGATTAATTTCTAAATGTTTAAAAATACATCCATGACAATCTTTTCTTGAAGGGGCAGGGCCATCGATATGAGTGCGAATGTTGTCTTGGTTATAATGCTGCAAACAAGGGAGCTTCTCCCTTAAATCTTGATTTGTTCGATAATGTGATGGCAATTGATGCCACAACATGGCGACGTTTTGAGCGGTCATCCTTTTCAGTATGTAGTTCAGGGGCAGAAACTCAAGATCTTCATCAGTAAGACTTGCAGTACCGAAATCCTTTTCGTACTTTTCTATAACTTCCCAAACTTTGTTTATAATCCATTGTCCATATGTTGAACGAATTATCCAATAACCCAGACTTGTCATCATGAACAACACAAATGCACTAGCAAAATTGTACAAGTTCACGGTTTATATATCTACACCTTTACATGATGACTCCTCCTCCTCCATATCATTTGATTTCAATAATTACGTATAAATGGAGTTAATTTGTATACATTGGTAAGTGCACACACACAATCACTTGATGTATGAAATGTACAATACGGTAGAGTTTTTTGTATGTTTGATATGTTATCACTCACTTCAATTACTGGTTTATCAATTACTTTGCTGATATGCATTGCTTTTTCGTGACCCTTTACATATATAGTACCTATATTACGAGTCAAACTTTGCAAAATTTCTTCAAAATTTTCCAATGGTACAAATCCGTCACTCCATTTTAAACAGTGATGATTTCTTGTCAACCAATCGACAGTCCTTTTATCTCTTCTACTTAAAAACGTATATTCATAGGGAGGTTTGAATATGAAGTGGCTTATGCATCCTTTACTATCACAACTTGCTACTTCTTTAGGTATAAAATGATTTTTTCTTACTTGAAATCCTTGTATATCAATAATAATATATTTTTTTACTTCCATTGCAAGCCACTTGCACTTCACTTACTAGACACTCTGCCTTCGATGATGATCTGCACTAAACTGATTATTACGTAAATATAATTGCAGTAGTATTCTTACAATAACTCCTTAACAACTTTCGTAAGAGGAGTGTAGTAATACGCTTTATCGTGTAAAATTAGGCAATAAGCTGATGTACCCGCTGGTACAGCCTCTTTCGTATTAAATTCCACTTTGATTTCTACGGCACTTTTATGAATAGTGTCCGCTTGATACATGCAGTCAATTCCTACTAGCGGTGCAACTGCTAAATATTCCTTAGGAGAAAACATTGGTTCACTTTCCTGTACATAGTAAGATTGTTGAAACCTTGCATACATGTCGTATAATATGGCATACTGATTTTTTGTATAATCAACATTAAGATTATCATAAGGGTAACGAATTCCGTTTAAGTATACATTCAAATTATTTAATTTTATATTATCAAACTTTGACATACTCTTTGATACGTTTCCCTTGCGCGCCTTTTGAAATCCAATTATTATAAATCTTGGTGTTTCCAGTTGTGATGAAGTTTTTACTGCCCAGGTGTGTTTCGTTGTTTCCGGTAGTGAAGGATACTCATGAATTTCCCAACTTCTGAATGGTATGTGGATGTCGACATTCTTCTCTGTTAGCTTTGTTAATGATAATTGCTCACGAAGGCCCACGGTAACATGAGGAACCCTCCATATCACTTTATCTATAATAAGTTTCACTTTCTCACCTTTAGATGCCTCAGGTTGAAGAATTACATCATTATCGTCGTTATTCCTTATTAATATTAGCTCTTGCCTCACATTCAAAACAACTTTTTTATAATCTTCTGCAAATCCTAATAGTGTTCGTAACGGTACACTAAGACTAAAGTGGCCGTTTTCATCTAATGCATCGCATGTCTCTGCATTTTCTGCCCAACCAGCATTTTCCAATTTTGTTATTTCATTTTTTGTAAACGAAAAGTATCCCTTCATAGTCGATGTGACGCCAAGATTCCTCACAGAGTCAATCTGAACTCCGTTCATTAAATATCGAATATCACTAAACATGAACGCTACTGGATTATTTACTAACTTTGCAGTCTTACTAGCTTCATTTTTATCCACTTTTCGAACACTCCCTTCTACATATAAATAGCTTTCACCAGGTATAGTATAATTGTCTATTTCCGGAACATTAATTCGTATTTCGTCATTATGATCAAAACTTGACGATCCAAAAGGTTGATGTGTATGATATTCGTAACTTACTATAGAGTTATTTGTTTTTATCTTCTCGGTCACATTTAATATATCCATTATATTTATTATTGCTTCAATAAAGTAAATCCCAAACTGCTAAGATATTTTCTATTTCGTTGTGTTAACGGTTTCACTTCTCTTCTTACACTGGAGGATACCTTACGACTGTCCTTCCATTTATACTTTCCTAATCTATCCATCGTTAATACAGAAGACTCTTTTTTTCTTTTCAATTTTCCGTATATTTTCATAGTGAAAAACGAATTCAACTATTCCACTCGCCTTAGATGTACGCTTACCGTTATTTCCTCACTTCTAAAATTTACTAAATTGTTCGACTGATCCAGTACTCGCACTTTCAATGAACTGATAATTTTTCCCGATACCGGTAAATATATACGTTCCTGTGGAGATTCAATTATTTTGAAGCCTGCCGGTACTTTTGGGAAAAAATGGTACAACACGTGAACAGGTTCTCCGTTATTATAAGATCCACTTACCACATTGCAATATATTTGAATTGCGTTTACTTTATTAATATCAACAATCTTATGAGATTCGCAATGTTCCCCTTGCATAACAATATCTCTTTTAAATCCGAGTAAAGATCCAATAGTATTCTGTTTTGAGAAATCAATCAGCACCGAAGTCTTTATACTCACTCTTTGCGTATTACTATTTCCTCGAATACTTACGAGTGCATTATATTTTTTATACTTATCTAACAGTTCTTTCTCTATGTACTCATTAATGTCCTCTATATCGTAAATTCCCATAGGTAATGTAATTACGTGCGATTTATTATCACTCGTCTTGAAATGAAATAAATTGTTTGTCTCGTCCACATTTGGTATTGAATTAAATGATTCAAAATTCATTAAAGCCATCTCATATTCTTCATCTTCATTTAAATATATTGCCGGATTGAAATCACAACTCAATTCCGAACTTTTACCACTTAACGTGAACGTATAAGCGTGCGATGTCTTCTCCATGGCTTTCGTTCTATAAGTAAATATAATAACTTGTTACACTTCCTTATTAATGGTTCAACAAGAATTTCAGACTAAGCTGTCCACAATTTGTGTCAGTATTTTTCTGATACTTTCTGTAATTGTAAGATATTTCATTGTTACCATTATTTGATAAGAAATATTTTTCTACCTCCTTAGGCGGTCGAAGATCTCCATAACTATCAAAATATTCGACAGATTTTCCACGTTTTTTATAAGCTACCCAATGAGTTCCTTGACCTTCCTCATTATCTAAATTGATGATGCCGCTTTCAAGCTTTCGAATTCTTTTCGGTAATGCATTCCTCATAAACACACCTCTGAAATAAGGTATGTGATGTTTCTTTGCATACTTAATAATATCAATATTAGTTAATGGTCTACGAAGGAACTCAGATCTTAGTTTTTTGAATTCAAACCCAAGTACAATCCACAACCCTTCTTATACGGTTTTATGTAAAATCCTGAACCAATTGCTTTAGCTTCCATTACCCTGTTATGTCTTGCCTCTTCCTTTTGTTGCTCATTAGCAGCCTTAGCATCATTTACTGCCTTCGCAATAGCTGCAGCACCGCCACCCAAGGATCCCAAAGCGCCCAATGCCGCAAATAATGGTATTAACGGTAGAAATCCTCCTTGTTTAGGAATAGGTATCACCCTACGTCTAGGTCTACCAATACCTCTTCTATTTCGTTTTAAAACATTATACGCAATTTTTACAGATCCCTGAAGACTTTTGTCGGGACTACGTTTAATCGCTCTCTTTGCAAGCTTCATTGCTTTGGCAAATGATAACGCACCACCTCTACTGATTCTTCTCCTTCTTTTTATCTTTTTAGTTTTTAGTTTTCTCCGTCCATGTCCCATACCCATAGCAGTTTTTGCCTTCATTACTCCAGCAACTGTTAGTGAAGCTGCTTTCTCACCTAAACTTGCACCACTACTTGTTATTCTACTCTTTGCAACTTTGTATAATTTTTTATCTGCCTCGTGTCGTTCTTTTAAGTTGTCAGATTTACTATAAGCAATATCGTGCACTTTACAGGCTTCGTCCAATACGTTTATACCACTGTCGCCCTTTGCCAACCTCTTTTGCAATTTAGTTCCCGGACCGCAAAAATTATATCCAGGTAAATGTACTTCGAAGGGAAGTTTATTTATTAATTTGTTTAACAAACCACTACCTTTCCGCTTTGGTTCACGATTGTAACTAACCACGTTTTGACCAAGCATCACTTTTTATACGGGTTCAAACACACAATAAACAAAACGCAATTAAAATTTGACACAGTTTATTTTCTTAATTAATGCAGTACAAACATGTCTACTTCATCGTAATCCTTTCTATACTAAATAAAATACAACTCGCATTATCCTAATATACCTACTAACTATTCATAAATCTATTACAATATATTTTATTTCTATGGTTTTCACTCAAAACATTTTTTGATTCAATTTCAAATCTTTTAATACGTCTATTAAATCTACATCTATCCAACGCACAATTTATCCAATCACTTTTCCTTGCCTCTCTATAAGCGTACAACCAGACATAAAGGGCGTGAGTTTTGTTCTTACTTTCACAAAATGTTACGGTTTTTGTTTTCTCCATTATACGATGCATTTATGGCTTGATGTAAATCTAAATCGTACATTATTTTATCAATTCCAGAAGTCATCATTTCCTTAAAAATCGCCACTTGCTCAGAACAGCTCCCATTAAATACAGTTTCTAAGCGTTTTCTCAAATCACCTTCAAAATTTGGTAATAAATCCAAGCAACGGTAATAAAAGTCACCGAAATCTAAATTTTTTAATAACTCCAATCGGAATGTTACAACATCACTTAATTTCCAAACTTCACGAAGACTTTCATACGATAAATACACAGAGTCAGTTCCAACTGTTGCTTTCAAGACTTTGCGATAATTATCAACATAAATAAAAGACACACTTAATTTGTTTATATTTATATAATTATCTAGATTTTTTGTATTAATTGTTCTGTTAAGACAATCTTTAGCTTTATTAAAATCACTCCATGTTTCTGAATCTAGTGTTATGCCTTGACCTCGATTTCCCATTAATCGGATAACAGGTTCAAAATTTAAATCACTGTCCAAACCAACACATATCCACTTTGTTTTACTTTTATTCAAAAAATATGTTACTGGAGCTAGGAGAGGTTTCAAAACATTTTCTTTTTTTCTTTCTGGTGTATTATTAGTACACTGATCTCCATTTGCACATTCTTGATTATTACTTGCAATTAGTGGTTCGCGTTCTTCTTCGCCAAAATCATGAAACGAACAGATATTCAAATTTGGTAACTCCAATTCTGGTTCTTGTAAAAATTGTTCAAAAAACCCTTCCTCTTCTCCACCTTCTAGTCCATGAAGACTGCCCAACGGTTGTTGACTCGGCAATTTATTTTCATTACTTCGATTACGATTTGCATCTTTATTAGTCCAAGTTCTCATCGAATACGGCTGGTAGCGTTGCACTAGATGTAAATTACATAATTATATATTAGTGCTATTTACTTTTTAATATTAAGTCATGTACTACTTACTTGCTTTTTTGATATTGACGATGGAAACTTAAATGATGCACTGCGAAATATTTTCAAAATATCCTTACTTTTATACCTAAAATCCGACTCGGAAATTAAAAAACAATAATACACCATGACCTTCACCGACCGCGTGTTAATGTCAAGATACAAATAATCTAATACATATTCAAATCACTCCTCACCGGTCTTAAATATCACTCCGCACCGGTGTTCAATGACCCAACTCGTTTTCTCGCATCAGAAAAAAAAAACACGGCAAACATAATGCGGAGGCAAGTTTGCCCGTCTCTAAAACTTTGTGTGACCGTATGTTATCCCATTCGCGAAATACATTTTGTTTATAAAAATATTTGTTATTAATAAATAATTGTTATTAATTAATACATTATTATTAATAATTAATTGTTATTAATAAATTGTTATTAATAAATTATTATTAATAATTAATTGTTATTAATAAATAATTATTAATATAAAATTATTAACAATTAATATAAATGAGTTACATTTTATAAATTACCCAAATATGATTATGCCGTCCATATGTATGCTCCCCTATCAAGTTTATTGTCTATATTAGAAGCTATTTACTCATTTAATGTCATTCACCATTGGACCGTCGTAGGGGTAACATCACGCATCGCTCCTAGCTGATCTTCTAACATAACCTTAAATTATGGAACCGTACTATGAATGTCTAATAAGGTAGCCCTTTATTGGGATCAAGGTCGCAGTTCCAGGCCTCCGACACCAATAAAGGGCCCCCTTACTGGGGCCAAGGTCAAGGGAGGTACACTCAATTCTGGAACCTCCTCTGACCTTGACTCCGACCTTCACCTCCAGTCGATTCTGGGACCTCCTCTGACCTTCACTCTGACTTTGACCTCGACAGGGGTCAAGGTTGGGGTCAAGGTCAGAGGAGGTTCTAGAATCGGCTATCTCCCTCTACTACTCATGTCGAAGGAAAGTGTGGAGTAGAATTTTTTGCTTTGTTTTCTAAATGATTTAGGAAGATGTTGGCAAGAAAAGGTGATAAAGGATTTCCCATTGCGGTACCAAATGTCTGTTTGTAGAATGAGTTGTTGAATTCAAAAACATTGCATTCCATTACTAATTTTGTGAGTTCTAAATATTGTTCTATATGTTCGTGGGGTATCTGATTGTCTATTAATAATTGTTTTAAAATATCTACTGTTTCTTTAATTGGAATGCTTGGGAATAAGGATATTACGTCAAAAGACACAAGTTTTTCATCAGGTTTTAGGGTCATGTTTTTTAGTTTGTTGGCTAAGCAAATCGAATTTTTTACTGAAAAGTCATTTCTAATATCTAATTTTTGAAATTGGTTCACAAGCCATTTGAACCATCTTGCCAACATCTTCCTAAATCATTTAGAAAACAAAGCAAAAAATTCTACTCCACACTTTCCTTCGACATGGTTCAGATATGTAGATGATATTTTCGCAATTGTTAAAGAAGACTTAAACTTAGATAATTTCATAACCTCACTTAATAGTTTATATCCTAGCATAAACTTTACGTATGAATTAGAAAATAAAGAACAACTACCATTTTTAGATATTTTAATCATTAAAAAAGATAATAAACTAGAATTTGATATATATAGGAAAACCACTCACACCTTTAACTACATACATTTCCACTCCAATTCTCCCATGAAACATAAACTTGCAGCATTTAATAGTATGATTTATCGAGCCTTCTCCCTACCTTTGACTGACACCAACAGAAACAACGAAATTAAATTAATATATCAAATAGCAGAATCACTGAATTACCCGAGATTTACAATCAAAAAATTAATTAATAAACAATTATTTAGATACACTCTCCATTCAGCCTCCCGCTTAGAACCCATTGAAAAATTAAATAATAAAAATTTCGTCAAACTCCAATATGTCCCTGAATTAAACCAAAACCTTAACAAACTATTTAAAAAATTTAATTTACAACCAGCTCACTACACAACTTCAAAATTAAAAATACTTTTAGGAAACACATTTTCGAAAACAAATAAATTAGAACAATCCGGTATTTACTCAATACAATGTTCCCATTGCGACAAACTGTACGTAGGCCAAACCCGGAGAAACGTAATGACCAGATTTAAAGAACATATGTATCATATAAAAAATTTAAATGAAGAAAAGTCAGCAGTTGCCCATCATTCGATAAGAACAGGTCATAAATTTTCGGTAGACAGTGTAAAATTATTAAAAATGTCCAATAATTACAATTTAAACATGTTAGAAGCAATCTATATGAAAAAGCATCAAAACAAATTATTGAATTTCGACTTAACCGCTTTCAATAATCCATTACTAGAAACACTAATCCCGAAAAAACCCAATTACTAACAAAATTGTTAACCTCCTCCTCATTTTCCTAATCCGAGCAGGTATATATTAGATTGATTTTCTGTTTTTTATTTAGTTTGCTATTGATAATGGTCACTTTGTGACCGAAATGTACATTTAGCTATAAAATAAACCAAGTGAAAAAAGTGCCAAACTATTGTTTTATTTAATATAAATATTTTCACGTACTCATAAAACTCACCGATATCAACATTTACAGATAAAACAAAAAAAATTTCTCTGCGTGAAGCGGCATAAAAATTTTTGCACATACACCATGAATTTATTATATTATTTTACATTTATTCCTATCTTGACTGACGAAGAGGAAAAGTGCAGATGCAGTGAAAGGATTATAACTTCGTATACAAATGTTATGACTTTTCAATGAGGACTACCTTTTGCACAGAATGATCACCATGAATGCAATACAAACAATGTTTCAATTATCTAAAACGTTCACCGATGACTAATCAAAGAAAACCTGATATGATGGTAAATTATGACTGCCATTACAAGGAGGGCAATAAAACGAATCTATATTGGTCCACCAGTACGCTTTTCGATGACCCTTTATAAGTTCTGATTTAGGTTTCAATTCTCCATGTTCACAAAAGATCAATTAAACTGCTTAATTACACAAATGAGTTAAGTTAATTTAAAGGAAAAAGATCTATTAATTGGTTTAATTTCAAACTGTTTGCTAGTTTTAGTCCACAATGTGCAACATTAAATTAAATAACAAATAATTGAAACGAGGGGAAGAGGTAATGTTTAATACATGCATTAAAGCTCCACAAAAATAAATTTAATTTGCAATAAGCGAGAAGATGAAGACACACTTACTAATTATTTATATATCTATCACCAAGTAATTTCTTTGAAAACTTGTAATTGATCACATCCATAAGTGACAAAGAGACGGCTGAAAATAGTGAAGACCCTCAATGAAACAAAACCACTTATATCTCTGATAAATGAAGGGAGTATAATTTGAAAAAGCTTTAGTGAATTTTTATACGTGTTTTTAATAGGTTTTGAATCTACCATCAAACTGGCATATTTAGCTGTGGTCTGGTTCTAGTTCTGGTATGTGCAGACATTACGATTCAATGGCAAATAAATACAAATTAAGATAGTTTACAACTAAATCAAAAATAAAACGGGCAAATTCAATTAAACAAGTAACTACTATGCACACCTGAGTTAGGGATATAATTAATAACGAGTCGCAAAATGATTGGTAACTTACAAGAGTTTGCCGCTGTGGGAGCCTTGGCCTAAGCACGATCATCTTCGATAAGATAACTAAATGCTTGATGGTGGAGACGGTGAAGATTGTTCTCATCATCCCTCCTTGCACATCCTCCAATTGGTCGAATATTTAAATAACTAGTATGCACACCTAATTAAGAGATTTAATAATTACTAACAACCGGCTTCAATTAAGTCAAAATGGTTGCTGACTTACCAGAGTTTATACTATTGTCTGCTGCTGTAGGAGCCTTGGCCTAATAATTAAACTCAATGGTGAAGATGATGAAGATTGCTTGCATTAGCTCTCCTTGTGGCTCCTCTAAATTCTTGAATGTTTAAATAACGAAAAAATATCCAGTCCAGTATATAGTCCATTTGGTCCTTCTTATAAGAATGTGAAACAAAACAGAATGCCATCACTAGGACTAGGACAAGGTCAGTCGAAGGTCTTGGTTGTTGTGGTATCAGTTGTTAGACTTAAATTAGTAGCAAGTGGTGGAATATTTTGAAAAATGTAAAATAACCCAGTGGCTCATTTTAAATGTTATTACTTTTGAATAATAGAACAGTTTTTTTGGTAAATACAGTAGTCATTGATCCCAATCTATTATTTTATAATTTACTTTATTATTGTAATTTATGGTGGAAAATGGTGGCAATAATTTGGTATCAAAAATTTCAGCAACACTTTTTTACATTTCTTTTATTTAAATCCCTTTATGTCTCTGTTTCTTAATACTGTACATGTTCTCTCAATTATTTCATAATGGCTAAATTTTTCAATCTTTCCTCTTTTTTTTATACAGTTCATCAGTTCTCGAAATACGTTTATTAACTAAATCTCTTTCTTGCTCCATTTCATTGTACAGTTCATCGGTTCTTGATATATGTTTATTAGGTAAATCACTTTCTTGCTCTACTTCATTGTACAGTTCATCTTTTCTTTATACAATTCATCAGTTCTCGATATATGTTTATTAGCTAAATATCTCGCTCCTTTTCATTTTACAGTTCATCTTCTCTTATTTTTTTCATAATGGCCACATTTTTCAACCTCTCTTTTTCTTTAAATATTTCTCTTTAATTTATATTTATTGGACAAATCTTTGTTTTTTTTCTTCATAGTATCTTCATTCATATTTTTTTTTATGATAGGAGTGGAAATCCATCCTCCTGTGATTCCTGTGCTCAAAATTAGGTGTATTTTTTATATATCTGTCTATTGGTATATTTAAATAAGTGAATGTTATAGTTTTTTCATTATAGATTTATTTGTCTTTAGTAGGAAATAGTGTTAGTTGTTTTGTTCTCAATATTTCAGCAACATGATTTCTCATTTCTTCAACTATATATTCTTCTGTTGCAGGATTTTTATTAAAACAAATTGATGTTGCAAATGCTATTGCAAAAATGCCACAATCGTAGTTGTTAAGCTGCTGTTGCACCTGATGATAGTTTATGTTCTTTTCATTTGTGCCATAAAGATGTTCAATATATAATATATGATCTGGATGCAAACGAGTAGAATTTAGGCTATCATATACATCAATAGTGGCATTTCCATCAAAATAAATACAAATCCAATGTCCAATTGAAGAACCCTCATTTAAACTAAATAAAATTTGTAAATCTGGGGTATTACGGACAGGTTTTATATAGGATGGTATTTGAAGAAATAGTGGGTCCTGTGGTTGAAAATGAGTGTGTAAAGACACAATCTGCCTGAAAGCATTTATATGGACATCTTCTAAGTAACCCACACTAGACAGAACAGTATCCATTTGAGATTTATTCAGTTCTACAGCATATTCAGGAAATTTAATTTCAACACTTTTACTACTATTGACACATTGAGGTTCTGGTAGTTTTTCTTTTTTTGACATTTTTAATACATCATTACAATTTAATTTAAAAGATTTTATTTCGTTATGTTCCTTTAGTTCTTCAGAAAATATATTATTTTTTATTATGGCATAAATTGCTTTATGATATGAAAAATAAGTTTCATAAACACCAGTTTCTATATTTTCAGATGTTGAAAAGATGACATCAATTTGAGTTTTTAAATTAGTAGTACATAAATCGATAGATAATTTTGTTGAGAGATTGTAAGATGCTAGTACGTTGTTTAGAAATGTATTGTCATTATTTATAATGTTAAAATTAAAGTCTCCGATGAAAATCGTTTGTTCAATTTCTGCACTTGAATTTATTTCAATCATTATTTTATGCACTTCTGCTTCAAAAAAGGTTTGTGGTGCATTAGGAGATTTATATCCAGTGATTATAATATTATTTAAAACATTAAAACTCAACAACTCAATGTGACAATTTTCTTTAATATTTACTATGTGTTTAATGTCATTTATATTAAGGCCATTTTTACAAAAACATATAAGTCCCCGTGATTTATTAATACAATCTGATCTGAATACTGTATTAAAATTAGCAATGTCAATTTGATCGGAAGGTTTAGTTAATGTTTCACTGAATATTAAGATATCACCTCTAAGGTACCATTCATCAGATATAATATGCTCCAGTTTTGTTATCAAAGAACAAATGTTAAGATAAATAATTTTCAAACCATTTTCTTTTTTTAATGTATTAAAGGATAAATTTAGTTGTTTTGTATTTCTCAATTTTGACAGTTCAGCCATACTTGGATCTTCTTTCTTTTTTAGCACAGGACTTTGAAATGTGCCTAGAATATATAATCCTGATAATTTTGTAACTCGGCTCAAAGCCACATATAACATATTGCGAGTTATTTTCTTAGATTTTTTTAAATCAACACAAACATCAGTGTATGTTTGTCCTTGACTCTTATGGATTGTGAGTGCTTCAGCAGGGACAAGAGGAAACTGTTGTCTAACAATTTGATATTGTAATTTATTTGATATATTTAATGTAATGTTTACTTTTGAAAGAGGTGTCAAATGTGGGCCAATATTTTCTTTGCGCATTTGTTCAGAATAGGATAATTTTGCTTTATTGCCAATCAATTTTGAGTCAAAATTTAACCATACTAAAGAGGGCTCTTGTGTATTTGGTTTGAAAGTTATTAATTCTAGTACTCCACATGCACCATTAACTAAACCATCCTCAACATCAATATTACATGTTATCATATACTTTATGCCAATTTTAAAAGTTATAATATGTGGCAGTCCATTAACTTCAGACACTTTTTTCTTCAGTAAAGAATTTAAAACTGAAGTTCTTGTTGTCTCGCTCACTTTTCCCAAAATAATGTCTTTAGCACTAGATTTATATGGCTGACCTGGTTGTTCGTTTATCTTCATGTCATTATACAAATCTACATTATAGTTTTCAGCAAACAACCTAATAGCTTTTTTGGGAATTTGACGTTCATGTACTTGACGTGATCTTATTAGCTTTATATCATCATCCGTCATTTTCGCAGCAGCCAAGTTAGTTAAAGCAGTTATAAATTGTAAATCATCCTTCTGTCTCATTATTTGTGTCAATTCAAAAATTTTAAATTCGTCCCATAATGGATTTGAATCAAAAAAGTTATTTAACTGATTGCTCTTCGGCATTTTAAATATATATGAATCCATAACGGGAGGCAATTGATTCAAATCACCTACACAAATAACTGAAACTCCTCCAAACAATGTATTCACTCCCATTATTTGCCTGAGCCTGCTATCTACACGACTGAATAGAGTACTACCGACCATTGATATTTCGTCAATAATTAGTAATTTTAAGTTCGACAACTTTTCTCGAATGTTATTTGCAATATCATGGGATAGTTCTGGCATAGATTCTGCACACTGTACAACTGGTAGAGCAAAAGCAGTATGTAAAGTAATACCATTTATCAAGAATGCCGCCTTTCCTGATGGAGCACATAAAAGGACAAAAATTTGATCTTTATTCCCTCCCGGAATGTTGTCATAATAATGTGTTATTAATTGGAAAATGCAATTTATAACAGTACTTTTTCCCACTCCTGCTGATCCACTAAGAAAAATCTGAAATGGTTCAATTTCCATTTTAATGCACTTTAAAATATGCATAACAAATTCTTTTTGAAGTGGGTTAAGACTTTTTGCTAACTGAAATACACATTCTTGTGATATTCGTGTAGGGCATGTGAATCTTGTTGCATTTTTTTTATTTGTTAAATGAGTGCCAGCTTGTACATCAATATCAATTTCTTGATGAGGTGATAATTGGTCATTAATGTAATTTTGAATATCTTCATCAATAATTTCAATAATTTCATTCTCAACATTAGCTAGAGCTTCATCCAAAATTTCATCACTCACGATTGAGTATTTACGACGATTTTCCTCTATTATTTGGTAGTGAATATTATATTGTGATTCGCAGTTCACATTCTCAACGTCATTCAATTCGTTTCGCCAAGGGTAAAATAATAAAAGTTGTTCTCTATAATAATTGAGAGGATCTTGTATTAATTTATATCTTCTGAATCTAATAATTGTTGGATTTTTTCGAATTCGATATTCTATATCAACTGAATCTACTTCCAACATCTCATCATCGTTTATGTCATCTTCATGCCTAGATTTGTTTTTAGAATAAATGGATACAAAATCAGCCAAACAGACATTTTCCATTGATAATGGTCTTTTACTATACTTTAAGAAAATAGTATCCATAAAAATGTCTGTCGATTCGCAGTCCAGTCTTTCCAAGTCTTTCTTTGACTTGAGCATCTTAACCCGTTCATTTATTGGACTAGTATTAATAAATGTACATTGTCTACTCATTTTAGACAAAGGTAATGAGAGAACATGATATGAGGCTTCTTGTGCAGACATCATGTTACTATTTAAGAAAACGTTTGCAATTTTTGAAAACTTTTCTTTAATAGTACTATTGCCGTTTTCTATATCAGAAGATGCATCTCTTAATAATTTTGACAAGCCACTCTCCACTTTAGCTATATAATTAATTATATATGAAGCTAGTCCGTATTCTTCAATTATGACTTGTATGTCCATGTTGGCTTCGAACAAATGCAATATCTCTTTGTTGTAACAATTTATGCCAACTTCTGAACTCGTACGTTTTAAGAATATCTGCGTACGTTTTAGTGAAGATCTTATGGATAAAATATATTCTGACTCTGATAATTCTAAATGAGTTAATATATCCTCAAAAGGAACATACTGTTCCTTCTTATAGTAGTGTTGCATTAATTTCCTTATTTTTAATAGTGATTCCTTTAAAGTTTCACTTCTTTCTGAATCTGATAGAGGTTCTAATACCATGGTTCTAGGCATAACAGGAAGTGGATAATTAAATCTACACTTTTGTTCATTTCTTTTACCCTTATGGCAAGTGTGAGTATGTCTGTGCCTTTGTACTGCGACATATGGATTGTTAGGATCGTACTCACATGAAATAAATTTATTAATGAATGAGACGTATTCATCTATTGTAGAGGGATTACTTTTATTATAAATAGGAGCATCTTTTAGCCACAATAGTATATGTTCGTGTGGAGATCCTCTCATCTGAAATTCAACTCGATTATAACTATCAATAACGCAATATTTACCAAAAATACTATTCTTTTGCTTTAATAAAATCATTAATTTGGAAACCTTAAAATCAAAATAACGAGCACATGTAACAGGGTCATTTTTGATGAGCAAGGTTTTTTCATTTTCATTTAATTTATACGCTTCCTCTACAGAAATAGCTTTATCATATTTCAATTTATATAAAGCTTGAATAAGTTCTGGCCATATTATTTCACCGGCAGAGAGAGTCATGAATATTGTTGGTTTGCCCAGTTGTCTAATCATTGCTAACAAATCCTTTTTCTTTGAGTCCCAGTAACTGGGCGATGAACGAACTTGTTTCAAAATTTTGTACCCATCATCAAATTTAATGAGAGAATTTAAAAATTCGGTTTGTAAAACATTAGCTGCATTAACATTTTCAGTTTGTTTACTTTTTCTTAAGCATATGTTAATGCTAGATATGCAAGCCATCTCTAATTTTTTTTTAGCCATATATAATATGCGGGTTGGTATACAAGACCTACGATCCTTTTGTCTACATTCAGATTTAGCCCTGTCACTGTAAGAAAGTTTCGCATTGGCTCCAAACGTGTAACCACCAAATATTGTGGGGAATGAGAGTTCCTCTATGTCATCAGTTATATGCCAAGGAATAGGATTTTTACCTTGACCTGGAGCTGTTATTTTGATTTCTGCATTTAATTTCTGATTTGCATCTAATATCATAACATCCTCATCAATCTCTGCCTCCTCGTTACATTCAGTATTAATTTCACCTTGCTCAATGTCATTATCGTTATTGTTTTTCTCAGAATCAACGAGATCTGTTTCATCAATAATAAAATCCACTGTCACTTGAAAATTATTTTCGTACTGCAACAAATACTTTTCATCAATTTGAATATGATGTTTCTTGTAAAGCGGTGTACTCAATAAATATTTCAATGCTTCCAATACAACGGCTGGTCTTATTGTTTCAAACATATAATCAGTTTTATGAAGCATGTGTCTTTTCAATTTTATTTGTATTGTTGCCATGTTATCAAAATTTCTAGGCAAAACGTCAAGAATGTCATTAATTTCAATGGGTATGTTTACTACACTACCTTTTAAACCTAATTGAGGGTTAAGAGCATAGAATTTCAATGGCCGTATTTGCATAAAATTTATATATGGAGAGACCATTCTTTCTTCCAGAGGAGATAGTCTCTTTACGCATTCTGGAATGACTGGAAATTTCAAATTGTTACTTGTGGCTAGTTTTGGTACCATACCTTTTGATATGTATCGAAGACAAGTACGACAAACATGGGCAGAAGTTGTATTAAATACTTTTTCGTAAAAACCATCCTCAAATTTATTCTTCTTATCCTCAATACTATAAATTACTACAGAATGTTTAAAGAATATATTTTCACAACAAAAACACACAAGGTCAGGTGTGGATGCACGGTCTTTGAAAAATTCCAACTTTAATTTATCTAAAGAATTTGATAATGACATTAAATTTCTATAAAGATTTTCTCTATATCTGTACAGGTCTATTTCACGTTTAATTCTTTTAGATTCTCGATCTAATTGTTTTTCCCTTTTTCTGTATTCAGGATTCTGTCGTAAATTTTTAGTAATCAATACATTTTTCTCTTTTTCTCTTTCTTTATATTCTTCAACTTCTCTCAATTTTCGTGTATTAACTAAATTATTCAATTTTTCTTTTTCTTTATACGGTTCATTTTCTCTCAATTTTCGTGTATTGACTAAATTATTCAACTTTTCTTTTTCTTTATACGGTTCATTTTCTCTCAACTTTCGTGTATTGACTAGATTATTCAATTTTTCTTTTTCTTTATACGGTTCATTTTCTCTCAATTTTCGTGTATTGACTAAGTTATTCAATTTTTCTTTTTCTTTATACGGTTCATTTTCTCTCAATTTTCGTGTATTGACTAAATTATTCAATTTTTCTTTTTCTTTTTATGGTTCATTTTCTCTCAATTTTCGTGTATTGACTAAATTTTTCATTTTTTCTTTTTCTTTATATGGTTCACCTTCTCTCAAATTTTTCATAATGGCTACATTTTTCAATCTTTCTTTTTCTTTATATAGTTCATCTGTTCTCAATGTACGTTTTTTAGCCAAATCCCTCTCTCTCTCCTTCTCTTTATACTGTTCATCTGTTCTCAATGTATGTTTATTAGCCAAATCTCTTTCTTTTTCCTTTTCTTTATACGGTTCATTGCTTCTCAATATATGTTTATTAGCTAAATCTCTTTCTCTCTCCCTTTCTTTATACATTTCATCTTTCCTTAATATATGTTTATTGGCCAAATCCATCTTTTTTTCATTATCTCTATAATTCTTAATTTTTCTTTGTTCCTTTTTCATTAATGCATCTTTTTGTCTCTTATTCTGTTTGCATTCTTCAGGCATTTTGATTCGTTTTTTAATCATATAATCCTTTTTTTCATTTTTTTTAGTTTTATCAGACTTCCTTTTAACCCTCATTTTTCGTTACTATTACTGAAAATAAATATATAAAATGTTTAATATTTTGTCATAATGTAACTAAGTAAATGGCAATTTTGTTAAATCGGAACAATTTTAAACAAAAGTTAAAATTTTAAGATTAACAATTATTTTAATTATATGTGTAATTATCAATTGAAATAAACTTTTTGTATTGGCTATACCAAGATCTCCAATAAAACAATTAAAACAGGGTATGTAAATTAAAAGCCTATTCAACTTTGACCACATTTCATTAGTTAAATTTTCCATTTTAAATTTTAATTCTTAATTTTGGATTGAAATTTCACAATATGTAGGAAATAAAACATTTTGTTTTTTTGGGCTTTTAATGTCAAACATTGCCAACTTCATCAAGTAGATAATTAATGGATAAATTAACTTAATTTTTTGTTTAAATAAAATATATTAGATTCAAATTATTGTACACTAAAATACATTGGCCCTCCTTGTGTTACTATATAAAATGAATAAAATAATATATTAATAATGCTAAAGATAAAATTGACAAAACCTCATGAGTATACCTTTTAAAATGTGGATTTCTTTTGAAAATCAAGATGATTATGAAAAATATGTGTAAATGAAAGTTGTTCAGTTTATCATTCAAAATTAAATTTTGTTTGAAATATTCAGATAGCAAATTGGGAAAACCCAAAAAGTCTCTCGAGTAAATATTCATTTCTGGTGAACGACATTTATCTAAATCCCTAAGTTTCAATCAGGGATCTGTTTTCGTTTTTGGTATTCAAATTTTTTTAACCCTTTCGTTACTAGGAACATTTGTATACCTTTTTGTATATATGGGTCCTGTGACCAAAGAGTGAAAATTATCATTAATGTTTTTATTGAGTTAGAAAATGAGAAATGTAAATATTATATGTCTTGTTAGCACATCTATTACGGCAACTAACAGGTGTCTAACAATTATTGCAGTCCCGGGTGGCGTTGGAATCAAATGCGTACGTCGATTCTTGCATGTGCCAAATAAATTGAACTGACATTTTAATTGTCAAACATAATTTAAATGTGAATTTAAAGTGTTGTTAACATTAATAAATAATTAGAATATGTTTACTCAAAAACAGATGTATGTTTGACAATTAAAATATCAGTTCAATTTATTTGGCACATGTAAGAATCGACCTTAGTATTTGATTCCAACGCCACCCGGGACTGCAATAATTGTTGGACACCCGTTATATGAATACATTGCTAAATTTTAATAGTAAACAAAATTGTACAAACCTGAAAAAGTGACATCAGTTACGGGGAAAGTATGTATACTTTTTTTAATATATTATCAGCATTTAGTATTTGAAAAATAAAAGAAAACATACTACATATTACTGCAAGACTATACTGCACTGTTGTGTGATTTTGAAATGTTTTGAAATGTAAAATACGAAAAAAAAAAATTAAACTGAACTATAATGACTCAATTTGCAAATTATGTTTAATGTTAATTTTAAAATGTTATTAATATATCTTCTATCCAAATAAAAAATAATATTTTCTTCAATGTAATATTGTTTTTCTTTGTGTTAATAATACTAATATTTTGAGACCGATGAACGTATGCATACAATTCGATTTAAATACGAAGAACGCATTAATATGAAATTCATTTAAAACGCTGTATTTGTAGCATTATAATTTTTAAAATAACCTGTAATGAAAGGGTTACTGTTGAAACTGGATATTATGTGATAAACTGATCAAGCAGATATGAAATTAACATAGGACCTAATACAGTAGACGCCGCTTATTAGAATCACGGATAATGTTATCAATCGGATATTGTTATCACTTTTGCGAAGAACGGGTCGGACATGTAATACTACATACAAACATTTTCGTTTATAGTAATCATGATTTCGGTTTATGTTATCATTTTTTTAAGAGTTTATGTTACGTTATTATAGTTTGTTACATTATATATTTTTATTAAAAATAAAGTTTTGTTTTTTCGGCTATTATTATCAATAGGTTATTGTTATCAAAAACCCCGAGTCCCGTTGTTAAGCGGCCTGCACTGTATATTGTAATGTAAATTTTCATTACGTTATCTTTTGGTTCTTTGATTTTCAATTAAACAACAAAAAAAGTTTTAATAATATATTGGAAATGGTATACGAAAAGTAAACGGATTTTCTGCTGTTTTGTATTTATTACATATAAAATGCATACATACCTTACTTGACTTGTTGAATATTATCCTTCCAATCAGTACTGCGGGGAAATCACTGCACGCTTTGAAAAAAGCATGAACTGGTCCTACTAACAACACCAATATGTATACTCACACGTTGGCCTCACGTTAGATTATGTTTTTTTTTTAAATTATAATTACAATGGCGTTTGTTTTTGTTTGCTTATTAACAAACACAAAGCACTGTCGATGTTTGGAACTATTTAAAAACCATACGCTATTAATCGCAATCGGGGCACCCGATATCCGTAAAAATACTTTTCAAACGAATATCGAACAAACAATCGGAAAAGCTTGCTTTCAAAGAAATTATAACTTGCAAAATGCAACTTCTACGATAACAATATGTTTATTGTTTTTGCGCGAAAGGTGGGTAATGAAGAAATCTTAATTCCGACCGGGCGGGCTTTTCAAAAACTGAAGTTATAATATAAATAATATAATTATTTTTAATATAATATAAGCCTGTAAGGGTTACACGTTCCTAATAGATATATATGACGGCGGTAAAATGCGGTAAAATCTAGATTAATACATTTATGCGGAAAACGAAAGCCCACGTCTATAAAGAGCTACTCAAATGCAGGACTCTGTAATGTCGGTTCTGTTTTCAAATATTTAATATTTCCTTCAAAATGCTATTTACTTTCATTTTATTCAAGAATGATGAGATTTAAGCAAAAAGATAATTCTTTATAATTTGCTCATTTTTTAACAGTTTACAACTATTTGTTATATAAATTTCATTTAACTCCTATAGTTCATTAGTAATAGTCAAAAAAGGTAAAATTTTCAATTTTTATTTTTTTTCTCGAAAGTTAAGAATTTTATGAAAAATATATTTTAATAAAACATATTCATCTTCTTTTTTCCTTTAATGTTTGTTAGAAAAGCTTTGTAATATTTTTCATATTTAAAAAAATATTCGAAAAAAACAAAAAATGGCCTCAAGTAAACACCCACTTCCGGTTTATGAATGTTTACCAAAAGCTTTTCAGATCCAGTTTTTAACAATAAAACCTTAAGTTTAAAGTTTTGTCTCAATCGGAACATTCGTTTTTGAGATACAGCGCCCACCGACAGACAGACAGACAGACACACACACACACACACACACACACACACACACACACACACAGACACAGAATTTTTTTACTTTCCCTATATAGTATATATATTTACTTTCCCTATATAGTATATATAGGGGAAGTATTGTTTTCGTGCGTGAAAATGTCTGTGGGCGCTGTATCTCAAAAACGAATTGTCCGATTGAGATGAAACTTTAAACTTAAGGTTTTATCGTTAAAAACTGGAACTGAAAAGCTTTTGGTGAATATTCAAAAACCGGAAGTGGATGTTTACTCGAGGCAGTTTTTTGTTTTCTTCAAATATTTTTTTTAATATGAAAAATTTAAAAAAACGGCTCAAACAAAAGTTAACGGTAATAGAAAACTGAACAAGTTTTGTTCGAACATATTTTCCATTAAATTCCTAACTTTTGAGAAAAAAAAAATGAAAATTTTGACATTTATTGCCAATTGCTAATAAACTATAGCAGGTTACATGAAATTTATATAACAAATAATTGTAGAGAATTAAATTTGAACAAATTATTAAGAATAGTCTTTTTGCATAAAGTTCATAGTTTTCGAGAAAAATATAGGGAAAGTACTATGATGGCCACATCACCATTTTTTTCCAGAAATTAGTGTTTTGGGTTCAGGGGGTCCCAAAACGGATATTTCCGCAAAAAAAAATTTCCAAAAAAAAATCACGAAAACAATACTCCCCCTATATACTACGTGTATAGGGAAAGTAAAAATGGTGATGTGGCCATCATAGTACTTTCCCTATATTTTTCTCGAAAACTATGAGGTTTAAGCAAAAATGTTGTTCTTAATAATTTGTGCACTTTTGAATTTGCTACAATTATTTATTATATGAATTTCATCTATCTCCAATAGTTTATTAGCAATTGGCAAAAAATGTCAAAATTTTCAATTTTTATTTTTTTTCTCGAAAGTTTAAAATTTTATGAAAAACATGTTCGAATAAAACTTGTTCAGTTTTTCATTCCCTTTAACTTTTGTTTGAACCGTTTTTTAAAATTTTTCATATTTAGAAAAATATCACGAAAAAACAAAAAAACGCCTCGAGTAAACAACCACTTCCGGTTTATGAATGTTCACCAAAAGCTTTTCTGATCGAGTTTTTAACGATAAAACCTTAAGTTTAAAGTTTTATCTCAATAGGATCTTTTGTTTTTGAGATACAGCGCCCACCGACAGACAAACACGAAAACATTACACCCAAATGGTGATGTGGTCATCATAGTACTTTCCCTATATATTACGCGAAAACTATGAGGTTTACGTAAAAAGGCTATTCTTAATAATTTATTCACTTTTGAATTCTCTACAATTATTTGTTATATAAATTTCATGTAGCTTCAATGGTTTAGTAGCAATTGGCAAAAAATATCAAAATTTTCAATTTTTATTTTTTTCTCGAAGATTAAGAATTTTATGAAAAATATTTATTTAACAAAACTTGTTCTGTTTCTCATTCCCTTTAACTTTTGTAATATTTTTCATATTAAAAAAAATATTTGAAGGAAACAAAAAACGGCCTCGAGTAAACATCCACTTCCGGTCTATGAATCTTCACCAAAAGCATTTCAGTTCCAGTTTTTAACGATTAAATCTTAAGTTTAAAGTTTTATCTCAAATAGATAATTCGTTTTTGAAATACAATGCCCACCGCCAGACACATTCACGAAAACATTACCATCAAAATGGTGATGTGGCCATCATAGTACTTTCCCTATATATTACGCGAAAACTATGAGACTTACGCAAAAATTATATTCTAAACAATTTGTTCATTTTTTAGTTTTCTACAATTTTCTGTAATACAAGTTTCATGTAACTCTAATAGTTTATTAGCAATTGACAAAAAATATCAAAATTTTCAATTTTGTTTTTCTCGAAAGTTAAGAATTTTATGAAAAAAATGTTTTAATAAAAGTCATTTATTTTCTCATTCTCTCTAACTATTATTTGAAAAGTTTTGTAATATTTTTCATATTTAGAAAAATATCGACAAATACCTCATTTTCATGCATTTTCATGCACAATACTATTCAAATTGTGATGTGGCCATCATAGTACTTTCCATATATTTTACTCGAAAACTATGAGATTT
>CAXAKX010000511.1:0-43153 GCA_963969525.1 Ontholestes murinus | reverse complement strand
CCTTCAATAAAAATAAGTGTGTGTTTTAATAAGGTTTTTATTACATAAACCTTAAGGTTTTTGAAATAATTTGAATTTTGTAAAAATGTAACCTAATTTTCATGTTTCAAATACTTAAAAAATAATTAAGTTATGCATACCAAATTTACACTGAAATGTAACAATAGATCATATTTTATTTTCCAAGTATAATAAACTTGACATCTTATACCGGGTGTAAAAAAATTGGAATTAAACAAATGAGAATTTTAAATGACTATAACTTCATTTATTTAAATGGAACGCTATATTTATTAATTTATTAGCAAATGCACGTTTTAATTACCATTCGAATGGTATTTAAATCTTAATTGTTAAGTCTTCTCGTTTTTGCAGAAAACGCCAAAATATTGTTTATTGCACCGTTTTAGTACTTTTTAAGTAAAAATTTTAATGTATCTAGTTTTCTATGGTATTTAAAAACGTCAGATAATTAATTTAGTCTGTCATTTTAGTTTAAAAAGCCTGTCTTTTGTTATAGTTATCTTATTTTGCATTTTTGTGTTAGATGGTTAGTAATCGTTATTGTGTAACATCGCTGTTGTATTTTTTGGTAAAAAATGAAGATTTACTCAAAAGAAGGGGTTATTGGCATTATTTTTATGCTTGGAGAATGTCATCAAAATTGTTTATTGGCTTGTCGAGTTTATACTTAAAGGTTTCCCGAAAGAATTCACCCTAAGCCAGCCATTTTTGAGACACTATTAAACCAGTTTAAAGAAATTGGAAGTGTCAGTTATAAAAACCTCAGTATAAGAAAATCTGTGTAAATTTTAATTTTTTACTATGACATACAACAACCATGTTCAAACAATAACGGTTACTAACGATCTAACACAAAAACGCAAAATAACACAACTATAACAAAAGACATCCTTTTTAAACTAAAGTAACAGACTAAATTAATTATCTGACGTTTTTAAATACGATAGAAAACTAGATACATTAAAATTTTTACTTAAAAAGTACTAAAACGGTGCAATAAACAATATTTTGGCGTTTTCTGTAAAAACGAGAAGACTTAACACTTAAGATTTAAATACCATTCGATAGGTAATTAAAACATGCATTTGTTGATAAATTAATAAATGTAGCGTTCAATTTAAATAAATGAAGTTATAGCAATTTAAAGTTCTCATTTGTTTAATTCCAATTTTTTTACACCCGGTATAAGATGTCAAGTTTATTATACTTGGAAAATAAAATATGATCTATTGTTACATTTCAGTGTAAATTTGGTATGCATAACTTAATTATTTTTTAAGTATTTGAAACATGAAAATTAGGTTACATTTTTACAAAATTAAAATTAATTCAAAAACCTTAAGGTTTACGTAATAAAAACCTTATTAAAACACATACTTATTTTTATAGACGGATCCAAAAATGCAATAAAATACAGGGTGTTTCATTTTAAAAAATACAACTTTGATACTTTTAGGGTTTTTGGGACACCCTGTATATTATGAAAATAATTTTAAAAAGTAGCCCTAATAGACCCCCATATATCTCCAAAGTGAAACTTTTTGAAAGTCACGTATTTTGGCCACAATTTTCCGTGCCGTATAGCGTGAATAACCCTGTATATATATATATATATATATATATATATATATATATATATATATATATATATATATATATATGTTTGTGTGAATGCTTTCACGGATTGGGTATGAATTAGGTGATTTCGGGAATCTTTGAATCCATGTGGTGTTTTGTGAGCCCTGATTAGGGCCGTTTTCACGACGTTTCGGCGCAATCGTATGTGCCATCTTCAGGTGTGCTCGTCTATTAAACTCGTAGAGAACTGATTTGCGTTTGCCTGCTTCCTCTTTTATAGTCGGTTTCGTTTCGTCCGGCTTCTCGTCATTGGACCGTTATTTTGGGGATTATCTGAGTTAATTGTGGTGCGGCTTAGGATTAGTGGTGGGTTTTGTGAAGTGGAGATTGGATTAGCGTTAATTATGTTTGAAGCGATTATCGAGGGACAGCTTGGAGGCGGATTACTGATAATTTGGTCGACAGGGATAATAATGGATTTTTGTAGATTAACTGGTATGCCGGTTATAATGTGTTTCCAGGTAGGATGAAGTCGCTGGCCATCGTCTCTTTTATTTAAACTGTTGTTGTGTTTTTAATTTCTATGGCTTCTCTTATTATTCTGTGATGAAATTTTTCCTCTTTTGTACACTCCTTGGCGTTCTAGTGGAATTTGCTCTTTGGGCGAATTTAGAATGTGGCCAATTTTTTGTGAGGTGGTGTATATAGTCTTTATGGCATGACGTTTGAGTATTTTCCCGATTTTGTCTGTGGTGCCTTTTATGTAGGGCAGAAATGCTTTATGAGGTTCTTCTGTTTCATCGTTTTTTGTTTTGGTTGCTGTTGTGTGTCTCATGAGGTGTTTAATTTTGTGTTGTGTGAAACCGTTTTGTGCCAGCGCTTTTTGTAGATCTTGGAGTTTACGCGTAAAATTGGACAATTCCTTAATTCCCCAAAAGACGTATGAATGTACGGCGAGACGAACATAACAGAGCCGTTGAAAAAGAACTACCATCCTCATCTCTAGCCGAACATTCCAAATCCACCGGACACAAGATAAATTTCGACCACACGACTTCCATCGCAGCATTAGATCATTTCACGAAGAGGATTATCCGCGAGGCAATTGAAATAGAAAAACACACCGATAATCTCAATAAACGCGACGACGCCCAACGACTACCCCCAACTTGGAAATCCATTTTATGCAAAATGCATATCTCTTCGCCCGCTCCACATATTTCAATCCCCACAGGTACCACCAACGTAATCCCGGTTAATCCGACCGGCCCTATTACAAGAAGCCGCACACGCGCCGCCAAACGTCAACCGCCAACACCGCAGGTATAAATAGCGCAGTTCCACTTAGCACGATCGCAGTTCCCCATCGAACACCGCCTGAAGAAGACCAATGCGACTTGGTCGAAACGTTGCAAATCGGTTCTTTTTAGAACCATCAAAACTTGCAAATTCGAAGATTAAAGCCGAACATTGACAATGTACAAAAATAATCTTCGCGAAACTATCCGCACCAACATATATAAATTATATTTTCGTGGTAGAACTTTGAGTTTTTAAAAACTGTTTATTTCCGAATTCTATAGTACATTTAGCGATTTAGATTAGACTTGTTATAATTTAATTGTTACATTTGGATAATAACACAATAATAATAATGATGATGATGCCGACCGGCGTAGTAACGACTCGAATTATGATCTAACTATTAATGAATTGAATTAATGCTACTCCTATTTATATAATTATAAAACTAACAGCTAAGCGTAAGAACATCTGGCGGAAATTAGATAAGCATAAAATAAGCAACTAAACATAATATAAGAATATACATAATTGAATAATGAAATTAATTTATTATAAACAATGGATTGTCTTTTGTGGACGACAGGTAACTCCTCCCTCCTTAGATTCGACTCGTAGGGGAAGAATCGATAGCGTTTCCGGGGATGAAGTATTTTCGTCTAAGATATTTGGACACTAAGGTCACTGCACTCGCGAAAATTAGGAAGTATAGAAAGAGCGTCCATGCACTGGGTTTTAGGGGAATCACTTGTTCCGGCACTATATAGTTTTGGGCAAACACACGGATTTCGTCCAATTTTAGTCTTTTCAGCTGAACAGAGAAGTTTTTCACATTAAAATTGTCTAAGAGTGGCTTCACTGCTCTGATGAAGACGGGGCTTCCGAAAGTTTCCTCGATTTTCGGTATTATGTAGTTCCGAAAGGTCAGGTCACATTTGTCGGGCTGGATCAGGAAAATCCCTTGCAGGTTCCGTGATTCTTCTCGGTCAGGACAGGTGATCTTAATTCCTTCACTTGTGGTAAATACAGCAAGGAATTGATTGGTATCGGGCACTTTCTCCAGGTGGTTATTTTGAATTTCTAATTTTGTGAATTTACAATTTTTGCTCGATCCATTCTTTAGTAGTTCGGTTTCGCAGTCTGCTTTATAGTTGATAAGCAGATTATCACTGCATTGATATCGTTGATTAACGCCCAAACACATATCATTTAGAGGCAAAACTTTAGAGTCTACTTTCGACTTGAGTAACGTTTTAACATTCGGAATGATAGTAAAATATTCGGACTCATGTTTTAACGGAATGGGATACATTGTGTAGAGGTCAAAAGATTGTTCGTAATTGATAGGCAAGGACAAGAAGTAATGAATTTTCGTTTCTTCGATTTTACAATTAATTGTTATTATTGATTCAAAGTCTAATATATTTTCCGATTTTAGTTCAAAAGGTAACATTTCGTTGTAATAAATAGAGATTTTACGCAATTCTTCAAATAAATCTTGAGGCCTTATTATATCCGGGTTTAGAACCTTTAATTTACAGAAGGTTAACGAATTCAAAATTCTTTGTAATACATTTCCAATTATGCCGAAAAGTAAGGCGAGTTGATTGTATAGGTCTTTCACAAACAGAACGTGTTGGTGGTTTCTATTTCTGCCGTTCTACTATTAGGGATGATGGATTATCATCAACAATTTGGTTTAACGGTTCGTTTTTTAAATCTTCAAAATTTTTTAAATAGTTTTCAAGGTTGGGTGCATATTCTTCATTAATATTTAATTCAATTCGGGACAAAGCATCTGCATTTCTATTTAATGTTCCTTTTTTTATAAACGATAGTATAATCAAATTCGGAGAGTTTAAGCCTCCACCTAACTAATTTCGAATTAGGTTCCTTAATGGGCATCAACCATTGGAGTGGCCTGTGGTCTGTTACAATTTGAAATTTGCGTCCGAATAAATAAGGGCGGAAGTACTTTACGGCCCAAACTATCGCGAGTAACTCTTTTTCTATAGTTGAATAGCGGGTTTCCGAATCGTTAAGCGTTCTACTAGCGTACGCGATGAGTAGGTCTGACCCAATGTTGCCTTGTGACAGTACGGCACCAAGAGCTTGGTTGCTAGCGTCTGTCGTTAAAATAAACGGTCGAGAAAAGTCGGGGTACTGTAGTAAGGGTTGGTTGGTTAAAATGTTTTTACACAAGTTAAAGCAATTTTGATAATCGGAATTATTTACGTCAATGGTTGCATTCTTTTTGAGACATTTTGTCATGGGTTTGGTCAGTTCGGCAAAGTTTTTTATAAATTTCCTGTAATACCCTAAAAGTCCAAGGAAGCCTTTGATCTGTTTTGGAGTCTTCGGAATAGGATAATTTTGAATAGCCACTATCTTGTCTGGATTGGGCTTGACACCTTCTGGTGTAATTATGTGTCCTAAATATGCGACTTCCTTTTTTAAAAATTCTGACTTGTCTAATTGAATTTTGAGATTCGCGTCTCTTAATCGATTAAAAAGTTCTTTCAATTGATCTATGTGTTCTTGTAAGCTAGTTGAAAATACTATAATGTCGTCCATGTAGACGAGACAATGTTTGTTCTGGATACCCCTCAAAATATCGTCCATAACCCGTTGGAAAGTTGCAGGGGCATTTTTAAGCCCGAAAGGCATTCTTAAGAATTCGTAATGGCCATTTTCTGTATTAAATGCTGTTTTAACTTGTCTAATAAGTCGCTAATATTAGGAAGAGGATAACAGTCACCTACAGTTTTTTCGTTTAACTTTCTGTAATCGAAGACGACACGCCATTTCCGTTGGCCTGATGCGTCCATTTTTTTTAGAACAATCCAAATCGGGGAAGACCATGGGCTAAATGATGGTCTTATGATATTTTGTTCTAACATATCGTTTATTTGTCTGCTCACCTCGGCTTTGTGAATTTCTGGGTAGCGGTAAGTTTTTGTAAAGACCGGAACCTCATCGGTTGTAATAATTCTATGTTTTATTCTATTTGTAAAGGTTAGATCATTTTCTTTACCATGAAAAATATCTGCGTATTTAAAAACTAATTTCTTAATTGCGGCTTTCTCTTCATCATTCATATGCCCTGATCTGATTAGAGAAAAGTCGAATTTAATTTTTTCAGCGTTATACATATTAAAGTTACTATATTTATCGCGGCTTGTGTTTAATTTACTATTTGTACCTTGTGGGTGTGACACCACATCATATTCGCTGACGGGCGACACCACGAAAGGTCTTTTGAGGGTTACTTCCCTATCTAAATCGGTTTTATTTACAACCGTACAAAATGCTTTACCATTTTTAACCGAAGTCACACATTCGGGGATTAAGAAATTCGTAACATTCATCCTAGGAATAACGGCTTCGCCGTTCTTAATATTTTCTATATCTACTTCTAAAACTTGCTGGCTTTGGGCGGGCACTAATATTCGCTTAGGTACCGCCGGGACAGCTAAGTCAATGTTATAAGATTTATTATTGTTAATATTTTTATCATTAATTTTATCATTTTCATTAAAACGTGGTTCATTAAAATAAAGAAGTGGAATTTCATTACAAGGAGTTACTACTGTTTGATTTTTAAAATTTATACAAGCGTTAATTTTGGTCATGTTATCAACTCCTAACAAAATATCGAAAGCAGAATGAAAATCGAAAATGTAACATTTTAATTTTGATGCTTGTTTATTCTTAAATAATTTTTCAAGTGAGATGGTAACACTGTGTGTTCCTTGAGAAGTACCATGGGCACTAGAAACTTCGAAAGGGTCAATTTTAAATAAATTTTTGTTTAATTTTTTTGCTAACCGGGGATTAATAAAAGAGCGCGTACTACCGGAATCCATAATGATTTTCAGTTTATTTTCGGGATCTAAAATAAAGGGTAATGCTCTTGCATTATTGATAATTCCTAAAAATTTAACTGGTGTTTTCCCGAGGCTATCTATTCTAAAAAATTGTCCGTACGTTTATCATTATTTTCATTATTAATAATATTATTGTCTACTGCGCGAGAATGTCCGGGCTCATCAAGGTTGTAGAGCCTCGGTGTGTTGGCGTAGGTCGTGGAGACCGACATTGGCGTTGGCTCTGGTAGCCTTTGTGAAATTTGCTGAGGCGGTTGATTGAAATTGGAATTAAATTTATTATGATTTCTTTGCACATTAGGATTATAATTATTATCGTACCGCGGACGTTTATTTGGAGAAAAATTATTACTAAATGGCTTATTAAATTTTTGAGGTTTACCGAATACTTGTCTATTAGTCGGAAACTGTTGTTGCGTTTGTGATCGAAATTGTAGATTGATTGGCTGACTTGGAAAATGCTGTTGATTCCGAGTTTGATTGTTTTGTCTATTATTAAAATTTGGGAAATTTGATCGTTGGAAATTTTGTCTGTTAAAATTATTATTGCGATTAAAATTATTATTACTTTCCCTATATAGTATATATAGGGGGAGTATTGTTTTCGTGATTTTTTTTTCAAAAATTTTTTTTGCGGAAATATCCATTTTGGGGTCCCCTGAACCCAAAACACTAATTTCTGGAAAAAAAAAATTTGTGTCTGTGTGTGTGTGTGTCTGTCTGTCTGTCTGTCTGTCTGTCTGTCTGTCTGTCTGTCTGTCTGTCTGTCTGTCGGTGGGTGCTGTATCTCAAAAACGAATGATCCGAATGGCATGAAACTTTAAACTTAAGGTTTTATTGTTAAAAACTCGATCTGAAAAGCTTTTGGTAAACATTCATAAACCGGAAGTGGTTGTTTACTCGAGGCGTTTTTTTGTTTTTTCGTGATATTTTTCTAAATATGAAAATTTTTAAAAGACGGTTCAAACAAAAGTTAAAGGGAATACAAAACTAAACAAGTTTTATTCGAACATGTTTTTCATAAAATTTTAAACTTTCGAGAAAAAAAATAAAAATTGAAAATTTTTACATTTTTTGCCAATTGCTAATAAACTATTGGAGATAGATAAAATTCGTATAATAAATAATTGTAGTGAATTTAAAAGTGCATAAATTATTAATAACAACATTTTTGCGTAAACCTCATAGTTTTCGAGAAAATATAGGGAAAGTACTATGATGGCCACATCACCATTTGAGTAATGTTTTCGTGTTTGTCTGTCGGTGGGCGCTGTATCTCATAAACAAAAGATCCTATTGAGATAAAACTTTAAACTTAAGGTTTTATCGTTAAAAACTCGATCTGAAAAGCTTTTGGTGAACATTCATAAACCGGAAGTGGTTGTTTACTCGAGGCGTTTCTTTGTTTTTTCGTGATATTTTTCTAAATATGAAAATTTTTAAAAAACGGTTTAAACAAAAGTTAAAGGGAATGAAAAACTGAACAAGTTTTATTCAAACATGTTTTTCATAAAATTTTAAACTTTCGAGAAAAAAAAATAAAAATTGAAAATTTTGACATTTTTTGCCAATTGCTAATAAACAATTGGAGATAGATAAAATTCATATAATAAATAATTGTAGCGAATTCAAAAGTGCACAAATTATTAAGAACAACATTTTTGCGTAAACCTCATAGTTTTCGAGAAAAATATAGGGAAAGTACTATGATGGCCACATCACCATTTTTACTTTCCCTATATAGGTAGTATATATAGGGGGAGTATTGTTTTCGTGATTTTTTTTTCAAAATTTTTTTTTGCGAAAATATCCGTTTTGGGGTCCCCTGAACCCAAAACACTAATTTCTGGAAAAAAAAAAATGTGTCTGTGTATGTGTGTGTGTGTGTGCGTGGGTGTGTCTGTCTGTCGGTGGGTGCTGTATCTCAAAAACGAATGATCCGAATGGCATGAAACTTTAAACTTAAGGTTTTATTGTTAAAAACTCGATCTGAAAAGCTTTTGGTAAACATTCATAAACCGGAAGTGGTTGTTTACTCGAGGCGTTTTTTTGTTTTTTCGTGATATTTTTTTAAATATGAAAATTTTTAAAAAACGGTTCAAACAAAAGTTAAAGGGAATGAAAAACTGAACAAGTTTTATTCGAACATGTTTTTCATAAAATTTTAAACTTTCGAGAAAAAAAATAAAAATTGAAAATTTTGATATTTTTTGCCAATGGCTAATAAACTATTGGAGATAGATAAAATTCATATAACAAATAATTGTAGAGAATTCAAAAGTGCACAAATTATTAAGAACAACATTTTTGCGTAAACCTCATAGTTTTCGAGAAAAATATAGGGAAAGTACTATGATGGCCACATCACCATTTTTTATTATTGAAATTGAAAACATTAACAGGTTCAAGAGAATTTTGGAAATTGTTTTCCTCTATAAGATAATTAATAGCTTCTTCGAGTGTTGCCGAGTCGCGTAATCTTATAACGCTCTGAATATTACCGCGAATGCCACGGAGAAAAGTTTTTAACGCCAACTCATCGTAACTATTTATATGCACGCGTTTTGTCGCGTCTGGCATGTCTATAGCGGACAAGGAATTAATTTTTAAAACTAGCCTACTTCGTAAAACTTGAATTCGTTCGCCGAAATCGAGATATTTTTCATTTCTTAGTGGTTTCAAATTAATTAAATCTTGTACTAGACCATCATAACTACGAAGGTCACCGAACCTCTGTCTAAGGTGGTTCCTAATTTCTGGCCATGTATTGAGTTCTGTGCGCGAACCTATTGCAATCAACGCGCGATCTTTTAGTTTACTTACAATTGCGTTTATTAAATAAGTATTTATAAGTTCATTATTTAAAGGCCTAAACTGGGATAATACGGCTTCACACCGTAAAATGAAAATTTCTACTAATTCATTACTTCCGTCGAAGGAAGGGATTGTGTCAACGTTCAGTTTAAGTAAATGGTAATTTACGTTTTCCATTTCGTTTAAATTTAAGTTATCGACTTTATTAATTAATTCGTCTAAAAGAAAATTTACGGGAGAATGTACGCGGGTTGGAGAAAGTATTATGGGAGAAAAACTTGAGTCCGAATCCGAATCACTGTAGTACATAAAATATCGCGAAACAAAAGCCTCTAAAAAAGATGTGTCTTACCACGGGATGATCACTCTGTCCATCTGCCTGATATGCCCTCAGGGATGCTGTGGAACTGGTGATGCCGTCTCTCGATGCTGCTGCCCTTGGAGCTGTGTTCTTCGATGTCTGGAAGACCCCTTGGTGCGGAACGACTCGAATTATGATCTAACTATTAATGAATTGAATTAATGCTACTCCTATTTATATAATTATAAAACTAACAGCTAAGCGTAAGAACATCTGGTGGAAATTAGATAAGCATAAAATAAGCAACTAAACATAATATAAGAATATACATAATTGAATAATGAAATTAATTTATTATAAACAATGGATTGTCTTTTGTGGACGACAGGTAACTTATATATATATATATATATATATATATATATATATATATAATAAGTATTGTTTTCGTTTTTTTTTCTATAAAAATAAACTATAAGATCTCTGCCACTGTGTGGAGAAACAATGTTTATGGTGTTCTAACATTAATAATCTGTGTAAATTGTCAAGTAGTGTTTCAATTACCAACTTATTAATGCAAATGCGGTCGTAACATTTAGAAAAAAACTTCAGAAAATTAGGTTAATCTATCGCTTTAATTCACCTACAAAAAGTCGTAAATATGTTTGTCGTAATACTTTTGATCTATTCGTTTAATATTGATTGGATTTTTATTAGTAATAAGTAGAAAGTTAATTGTTTCCTATCGCCCCGATCAAATTTCCCTTTAAAAAGTACGTTAATGGGAAAAATAGATTAATAGGCAATCAACGTTCGTATTTTCATTTACACGTGAAAGGAAATTAGTCTAGAGGCAGCTACCAATTAGACCTAAGTGGCAAACTGACAGGTTTCAAAATGGAAACGTTACATCACAGTAATAAATGCATATAAATAAATACTAAATACAACAAATATATACATTGTTGCATTTATAAACGAGTATTAAAATAACTCTATTAATTAAACCCAGAATATTTAATGCAAATTCGGTGAACTGAAACAATGACAAAGTAAATACATTTATGATGAAAATTATACAAATCCATCAATGTTAATTATGTTTAGACCGCGGTATTTTTTATTTATAAAATTATATGATTTGCCTAAATATTTATTATAATAATATTCTTATTAGATGATTTTAACAGTTAACAAAATAATAATAATAATAAGTTGTATTTATTGGCCACAATTTTTTTATACAACAATGCTAAAAAACAAGTTCAGCTGAGTTGCATTGACAAACACTGCTTTCCCACTTAATATGTGTTTAAACATATTATATATTCATAGAGAAAATAGAAATATTAATAAAAGAGCAGCGTGAAATAATAAAAATAATTATTTACATTTCTCGTTATATTTTAATTAATTTTGAAAAATAAAAAATAATTAATTTAAAAAAATCAATCAGAAAATTAGTTATTAAATATAGATAGAGATAGATAGAACTATTATTAATCATTATTATCAATTATTTTCCACCTTCTACATTTAATATCAAACATATTAGATTATTTTAATAAATAAAATTATTTATTTTGTTAGCAAATAATAAAACAATAATAAAACATCGATAAAACATCCCATAAATTCTAGATACAATAATTCACACAGTCTAATCCAGAGATTGGAAAACCCCTTATTTAAAAATAATGGTAGCAATACTATCAGTTGATGCTTCATTGTACAAGAACTCTAACTATCCATTAAAATTGACAAATATTGTCCACATTTCATTAAAATTTAGATAGAAACATCATTTTGGTAAGAGGAGAGGAAATCCTGCATGGACACCCTTATAGTAAGGTAGTGTCGGACTCTTACTGACTAATACCCCTCCTCCGCGATCACTGTTCTGTGACTAGTCTGGTCTCATGCGAATTGATCACAAAGAGTGGGGGGATCCGGTCGTCTTGAATGTCACTCTCCTCGAAAAGAGCAGTGACACCGAGCAGATTACGGTGGCTCAAGGAGTAGGTCTGCTGTCTGGTTAGCGTATTTTTTATATATGTAGCCCCTCCCCTCCACCTGCGTTCCTTCTTGTTTGGCTGCGCGTTATTGGCCGGTTTGTAGTTGTTAGTGGGCATCTGTGTTAGTACGTGTCCGGTGATTTTCCGTTCGAAGAACCGATTTCCACGTAATCGGCAGGCGCTGTGAGTCATCTCTTCGGTTCATTGACCTTGATCGTATTTCGATCTCAATTGCCTCCCGAATAATTCGTTCGTTTAAATGGCCTATTCTTGCAAGGGTTTTGGTGTAAAATATATTTTATGGCCCGTTTGTAGGTGATGTGCCAGTGATGAAGTGGTCTGTTTTTGTTTTACAGAGTTGTTATGTTCATCAATTCTTCGCCTGTTTATTTGTCCTATGTATGTTTGGTCACAATCTTTACAAGGTATCTCATAAACGCCTTGGTTTTCGTGAGGAATTTGGTCTTTATGTTTGTCTGTCAGGTTTTTAATTTTAGTTGTTGTAAAGGCTGTTATTATTTTGTATCTTTTCAGAATTCGTGCAAGTTTATCTGTTGTGCCTTTTATGTATGGAAGTGACGCCCTTGCCAGGGGTTGATCCTCTTTTTTATTGCGTGTTCTGCTTCTCATGACTTTATTAATGTGTTGGATTAGCGCCTCTTTTACTGTTTGTATTTCTGGCTTTTTATTTGTTGGATCAGCAAGACGTTCTGATCGCGTAATAAGTGTCTTGATTACTGATTTAAGTTGTGCTGGATGGTAGTTAGAATCTGCATATAGGTATCGGTTTGTGTGTGTTTTTTTCATGTATACTGTATGGCCTATTATTAAATCTGGTTTCTTGATTATCAGTGTATCTAGGAAGGGAATCTAATTATTTTCCTCTGCTTCCATAGTAAATTTAATTTTTGGATGTATACTCAGGTGTTATAGGAATGTATTGAGTCGTTCTTTTCCGTGTCGCCAAATAACAAAGATGTCATCTACATGTCGCAACCATACTGATGGTTTATTTGGTGCAGTTCTTATTGCTGTTGTTTCGAACTCCACCATAAATATGTTAGCTAAAACTGGGCTAGTGGTGATCCCATGGGCGCTCCTTCTATCTGTCTGTATTTTGCGCCTTCATATAAAAATTCGAAGTGCAGTGTTTTACTAAATCAAGTGTATGATCGGGTATTGAATGTTTTGATCTTAAAATATTAATTGTTTCATCTATTGGTACTTGGGTAAACAGTGATATCACATCAAAACTGACTAATATATCCTCTTAGTTAATTTTAAATGGTTTGATTAATTCCAAAAAGTGTATGTAATTTTTTACATACAATGGTGCTGAAGTTGAAGTTGTTTGGCTAGAACTTTTGCGAGTGGCTGTATCGGCGAATCAAATGAACTTACGATCGGCCTTAGCGGAATTCCATTTTTGATCAGTTGTTATTGGTTTGTAAGCTGGATCATCTAGAAGAGATCTCATTTTTGCTTGACAATTCACTTTGTTAAGAATTACTGTTGCATTGCCTTTATCTGCTGGTAAAATTATAATTTCATCATTTTCGCGAAGAGCCTTTAATGCACGATGTTCTTCACGGGTGATATTGGGTTTTGGTGGCCTTGCATTTTTGAGTATTCGCGCCGTCTCTTGTCTAACTAGCTACAACATACCATACCTGCGAAACCATCAAACTAAATATATATATATATATATTGGTGTGGATAGTTTCGCTAAGATTATTTTTGTACATTGTCAATGTTCGGCTTTAATCTTCGAATTTGCAAGTTTTAATGGTTCTGAAAAGAACCGATTTGCAACGTTTCGACCAAGTCGAATATTGGTCTTCTTCAGGCAGCGTTCGATGGAAAACTTGCAAATTCGAAGATTAAAGCCGAACATTGACAATGTACACACATATATATATATATATATATATATATATATATATATATATATATATATATATATACACATATATACAGGGTGTCCCGTTAATGCGGGGAAATGGCTAGACCATAGATTCCTGGGGTCAAAATATGACGATTTAAAGCAACTTATCTATATCCAAAAATTTACGGTTAAGCCGGAATTTGGCTTCAAAGTTTCAAAATGTTTTATTTCTTTTGTTTATAACAATTGAACGCTTTATTTGATTTGAATGAAACTTATTATTAATAAGTACCATAATATCATACATAATTTCAGTTATTGTTGGCATTAGTGATTGACAAGAAGTATAAAAAACAGTAGTACCACCACTTAAAAACTAAAATATTTTTATATTGGTGCATCCAATAAAATCCAAAAAAATCTACTTGAATGGGCATTAGATTTAAAAACTTTTTTGACTCTTACCAGTTTTTGATATCTTGTACGGTTTTTGCATAAAAAAATAAAATATGAATATAGTATACTCATTATGCACTCATTAATAAGTAAATAAACTTACTCTATTGAATAAAAATTAAATAATATCAATAAATAAAATAAATCAAAACAACATCTAACACTTTTTAAACAATTTTCTTTGCAAAATCCTAATACAAACAAGATATCTGTTTGTTCCAAATATGAATATTTATAAACTATAATAAAGTTAAAAATTAATTGTTAAAAGACACTAAATAATTATTATTATACATAATTTACATTTTTTAAACAAAGTCGGCCACGAAAAACATTTTTTTTCGATTCGATGAAAAACTTGATTTTGTTTTTACTAGATAAAAAATATTTATTTTATTTTTTTGTGGGAAAACCGTAAAAGATATCAAATATTATTAAGAGATAAAAAAGTTTTTAAATTAAATTGTCTTTCAAGTAGTATTTTTCAGTTTTTATTAGATCCACCAATAAAAAAATATTTTAGTTTTTAAGTGGTACTACTGTATCTTATACTTCTTGTTAACCAATAATAGTCATAATAACCTAAATGATGTATAATATTATGGTACTTATTAATAATTAATTTCATTCAAATCAAATACAGCGTTCAATTGTTATAAACAAAAGAAATAAAAAAATTTGAAACTTTGAAGCCAAATTCCGGCTTAATCGTAAATTTTTGGATATAGATAAGTTGCGTTAAATCATCATATTTTGACCCCAGGAATCTATGGTCCAGCCATTTCCCCGCATTAACGGGACACCCGTATATATATATATATATATATATATATAATTAGTGGGGATTCGTGACCGGAATTTTTTAGATTTAGAAGTGTTTTAGTGGGCCATCGGTCGGATAAGGTATTAATTATTACGAAAATGTGCAAATATATATGAACGCAAGTCTGAGACGAATCGTTTCGCTCTTTAGGAGCTCATCAGCCAGACGAACCGCGATTTCATACATATCTACACACTTTTTGGATGTTCTATATATACTGTGAATGGAAATGATAGCGCTAGAGTTAACGCCAACATTTATATGAATTATTTGCCACTGAGGAAGTTTGAAGGAGCAAATGGTTGACAAACTTCCTCAGTGGCAAATAATTCATATAAATGTTGGCGTTAACTCTAGCGCTATCATTTCCATTCACAGTATATATAGAACATCCAAAAAGTGTGTAGATATGTATGAAATCGCGGTTCGTCTGGCTGATGAGCTCCTAAAGAGCGAAACGATTCGTCTCAGACTTGCGTTCATATATATTTGCACATTTTCGTAATAATTAATACCTTATCCGACCGATGGCCCACTAAAACACTTCTATATATATATATATATATATATATATATATATATATTCTTAGGGGTTAACGGGTGAAAAAATCCAATGTAGTGTGATTGAGTGTAGGGAGCAAAGAATAGACGATGGTAGACGATGCTCTAGTCCACCATATTGTTTCGCATAAAACATATATGCATCTGCAGAGCCTAAAAAACGTTATAGCATAAGGTCTAATAATATAATTAAAATTTAAAATGTTAACAATAAAAACACGAATTAACACTAAACATTACATATTAAAATAATGACAGTTATAAACTCAAAGACTAAATAAAGGTAAGACTTAAAAGTAAACAATTATAAGTATGTACACTTTAGATCACCATGTGATCACAGCAAGATTTATTCCACCCTCCAATCAGTAAAACATCATCAAAATTTATTTGAAAAATTTGTATGAAAAAATCTCTTAAAATTGCAATTATTTTGTGTTTATTTATATTTTACAACTATTAACTAAAACCCTCGCTTATATTTTACTGATTGAAGGGTGGGATAGAGACCACCCACCCACCCTACAAATCTAAATATAAATGACCTTCTATAGTTAATCATATCTAATTTAGTTTTAAAGTCTGCCCACCCATCATGCATCAAATTTTACAAGGGCCTGCATATGTGCTATTTGCAAATTATTTTTATATAATTCAATATTGGTAATTATTGTTTTAAACAGTGTTACATCTTAATTTTTGTTAAAAGCTATAATTAACTAATATTATGAACAAGAAACAGAAATATAATGAACTAAATGTATTACTATAATCATTCATTCAACATTCATCAAAGTAAAAAACTAAATACTACTTCCCGTGCATTGTGCTATAAGGGAAGTATTTACTTTGCTTGTCTAATAATATTAGTTCTATGTAAATTTTGTCCAAAACACCGGCATTTGCTAAACCAGAAAATTTATGTAATTGATGTAATAGAAATTCTAGCTATGTGGAGCTTTCATTTTACTTAATGTAAATACAGTCGATTTTCCACCTTTCTAGTTTAAAATAAAATTGCAAATTGTATGTAATGAATAGTTTAATTTTTTTAACTGCTTCGAGTAAAAATTTAAAAAATATAACTCGCTTACGTTGTTTTGTATGAGCAGTAGCAATAGTTTAAATAACTAATAAATATTAATAAAAGGTGCCACTGTCATAAATTAAAATACTAAATTAGCAATTAAAATAAAATATATTAAAATATAATAGTACAAATAAAACTAGTTTCTAAAATCAATAAAGAATTAAAATAAGAATAGGAATGAAAATGAATAGTTTTTAAATAGATATATAGTAAAAACCATGGTAGAATTAATAAGATAAAGTAGAAATAATAAATAGCAACAATTAGATGAACGTATTAAAAATTGAATAGATTTACAATTAATATTAATTAAAACCATTGTAAAGATAAAATCAATAAATACATTACAATCAGTATAAATTGATGAAACAAGTAAGATAAATTAAAAATAAAACTTATATAAGACATTTTTTTATTGCCTCACGGTAGAGCATTAAATTATTTTGGCACGTTAAGGCACTTACCTGCACTTATGCCGCTCGAAAAATATGGATAAGTAATGGATAAAAATTAAGAAAATATATTTTGCATGCCGAAAGGCAACACCATTCCTACATCTAACAAGTTGTGCACATTCAGGGTATTTATGGTCGTGTGTTACGTATAACTCAGCGTTTTTACGAACATCTAGCAGATATTCTAAAGTGGCTTGATAGGGTTAGAATTTTCAGTGATTTAAAATATTCTTGATATTGCTCTCTATATCTTATGCATGCTAGTATTCTAATGGCTCTGCATTGTAGCTCAAATATTTGACTTGTTATACTGGAATAACCCCACACTAATATGAAGATGCTAAGAGGCGACTGAAAAAGAGCATGAAAAACAGCAATAAGGATATATTGCGCAGGAAATGTTTAAATGACTAAATAAAATTTATGCGTGACTCAGTTTTTGTCGGTTCCATTTTATGTTCTTTCTAATTTAATTTAGTATCCAAAATAAGTAGGAGAAACTTGTGGGAACGATTTTAATAATTACTGTAATTCAAGGAAAATGTAAGATTCGCAGTTTTTTTAATATTTAAAGAGAATTTGTTCGAGGTGATCAATTCAAAGCATTATTCTTTACGTGTGTCCTTAATTGTAATGCAGAGTGATTATCGAGTAAATAATAGATGTCATAACGTCTACACACATAATAATTTCACCATTTATAAGATGGGGTGGATGGTCATTTACGTATATTAAAAAGAGCAAGAGCCCTAACATTGACCCTTGCGGTACACCACGTGATATTGTTGCAGATGATGATATATATATTTTAAAAGTGACTTTCATTCACCTGAAGAAGCAATGGATTTTCGAAACAATTATTGTGAAAATAAACACACCCTTTTGAAAATCACAGCATTGTTAATATTAAATTATATTAAACAAATAAAAACGACTCGTTGGGTTATATTCTGCAGATAGCAATTTATTGAATGACAACTTTGTGGGCAAAAATTATAGAAGTATAATTTCCGCAAAAGAACATTATGCAAAACACAATTTAAAGTTCAGATCGAAGATAGATGTTGCTATGTAATGACCTGTTTCGGAGCCGCCGTTGATTTTCTCAACAAAGCCCCGAACTGCATCCACAATGACAATTGCCATGTTAAGGCCCTTTGGGAATATATTATTTTGAATGCACATATTAATTAACTAAGTTTGTGGGAGTTCACACCCTAAATTATCACAATTATTTTTATTATTTTTAATTGCTTTTGGTTTATTTGAAGATTGGTTAATAATTCACATTATTTTTTTAATGAATGCACGTTTACATTGATTCTTTCATTTGTTAAATAATGACTTTAGTTCAGGTAATCTGGAGCTAGCAGCTTTCATGAAAGATACTATCACACATTTGTTTTAGTTCACTATTATACCTAGCTAAATGTTTGTTAAAAGTACATGTTTTTTTTGTAATGAAAAGCAAGATAGAAAAGCCAAAGATTTTTATAAATGAACTAAAAGTTAAATTTTCGCATTTGTATTTATTTATGAAAGAAAAATCAGTATTTAGTAATAGATGATATACAGTGCACGCCGCTTAATGTGATCACAGCGGGACTCGGGGTTTTTGATAACAATAACCGATTGATAATAATAGCCGAAAAAACAAAACTTTATTTTAATTAAAAATATATAACGTGACAATCTATAATAACGTAACATTATTACTACATACAATATGTATTTCATTTAAATTTTGAACAAAATAAAAACAAATTCATATTAAAAAAAACTCATCCAGCGTTGTTTGTCTCTGATTTTCGCGGAGCAAGTTATTAACGAAAATTTCATAGTCGTAATGCGTCTGAAAATCAGATGACCTGTGCTGCACACCACGTCGCAAAACTTCCAGCGCTTTTCTCATTTCGCTAATTGTTGTGGGTTGCATTGTTTGTAGATAGTCTGTTCGTTGGATCTTCCGTCGTACGTCACAAACTATCGCTTCAAAAAACGATGAAAGTTTTACAGTGCGTTCTTTTTCTAACGCATTTGGTTTACTTTATCAGAATGAATGTTTTTGCGTCGTTTCTCGAAGCGATATTTTGTGACGTAGGACGGAAGATCCAACGGACGGACTATATCTACATCTTCCTCTGGCTCTTGATTTTCAATTGATGACGTTGTTTCACTTTTACACATTACACTTGCACAAATGTCTTCTTCTGTTACGTTATGTGCAACATTTAAGTCGTTATCTATTGCCATACACTCCTCGAACTTACTTATCCTCATGTCGGGCGGCTGAATGTTTAGGTGTTCAGGTTCTATGTCATCTTTTGAAAATCCACCATGTTTGAATCAATTTTTAATTGTTATTTTGGAAACTTGGTTCCACGACATGGAAGCATGTAGTAAATTTGTTAGCTACATAGAAGGATACCAATTTTCAATTTGAATTTACGGTATTATTAAAATTAGCTATTAATTAGGATCTATTTTTCATAGTGGATCTGAAAGGTTTGTAATATCTTTGGAAATGTGAGTTAATTTGGAAATATATTTTTAGCTGGTGTATTTGGTTGGGTTTGTTATTTTTAAATAATAATTTATTATTTTTTTAAATGTCAATTTAATTCCTTATTAGATTCTGGTTATTAATATGTATATATCTGAAGCACTTGCTGGATCCCAATTGATATGATGAAGAACAGATCGAATTTTCGATCCAATGTCTCCCATATGACTTTTCCCTTTATCTGTCGTTTTCGTTAAAAGAGGATAAGATGGTCTACTAATTATTAACTTATATAAACAATTATTGTTAGTAATAATGAAAATAAATTGGGAGAAACACAACCACTCTGTTCGATTATTAATGCTAACCTGGAGCATCTGTTCTTACAGTACTTTCAAATTCAACATGAATTACTTTCGCCATGAAACATATAATGCTCTCCATCTTTTAATATAAATAGTAAGCAAAAAATCTATACCACAAAAATCGTATTGTATTTAGAATAAATAACATACAGGATTAGGAGAAATCAGAACGGTCGATTATTTCAAAAGAAACAGGAGTTTATGTCTTACATAAAAGTTGTAAGGCAATAAAAAAAACTACTTATCTGTAATAAATTGGAATATACAGGGTGGCTTACAAAATTGTGGTAAATTGAGGTTACATTTTTTTAAATTAAACACCTCGAATATTACTATTTATTTTGATAGTCCTGTCAATTTTGAACAATTTTTATTAACCATACATTATACCTAAATTCACTAGTTTCCTAGATATCGACGTTTCAAATAATAACAAATAACAATGCGATAGTCGAACGTAATCGTAGTTACCTGACCAATACAAATTGTGTATGGCCTTAAAACTCAAGTTCTGTCAAAATTAAACAAACAAGGAAATTGAATATTTTATTAACGTTACACCTAAATTCATTGGTTTCTTAGATATCATAACATTTTGATTCGTTAACATGAAACAATAGGTATAACAAGTCATGGGAACACAGCTTTATTTTTTAATAAATGTTGAAAATGGCCCCTATTTACTAACTGACAATGATATAAATTGTCACAAAATTGTTGTTGGGTATGTAAAACCATGTTCCTTGTTAATTTCTCACTTTAATTTAAAATTTTAATTTGTTGGATTTTTTCTGATAAACATTATTTTTCAAGTAACACCAATAAAAGGGCGGAAGTACTGGAGACCGTGAAGGCCATTCGACAGGCTCTCTTCTTCCTAGCCATCTATTTGGGATCGTGACAACCAAAATTCTCTAACTTCCCGAGAAAATGCGTAGGAGCTCCTTTTTGCTGACACCAGATTAAGTTAATAACGGGAGTTAAATTGTTTATAGTAACCATTTCTTGTCGAAGGAGTTAGAGATATCGTTTAACGGTCAAATTTCCCTCAATAAAAAAGGGTCCAATTACATGTCCCGCAAAAAAATCCAGCCCAGACATTAACTTTTCTGTGAACCGCGCATGCAGTTCTTCATATGAGTATAGTGTAAAAGTGACTTTAACCGAAAAAACAACATGATTTTAAAATGAGGGTTCTCTTCAATCTTTCTCCTAATTATTTTACAAAATTGTTTCTTCAGTCATAGTCGATGTCACAAATTTCTTGTAGAGTCCATTCTTCAGGGAATGCAACTAAGTATTGTACCAATCAAGACAATTCGCATTGGAAAGAAAACTAGTAAACCTTGCTCATTAAAAGTTGTCTTTGACAATTTAGCTGTTAAGGTTCCACAGAGTCGAACAAATCTCCCAAATAACATCCACATTAATTCAGATAATTAGTCATTTAAAAGACAAATAAAACGCTTTTAAACTTTGTATAACAGGGACTTTATTAAGTAACTATAGTTTCGTCAATTTAATAAATTAATAAAGTCCGTATTCATCAAAGTTTAAAAGTGTTTTATTTGTGAATAATGATGTATGACGAAGTAGAAGCCTCCATCGTTAACAGTTTTATTAAATTCATTCGTGAGACACTGAAGAGGCGACTGATGAAGGAGAGACGGCTTTAACCATCCAATATTTACGTGGATCACCAGTGATAACCAAAGTTCGCGATTCTGCTACAAAAAACTGAAAAGGAAAAATATAAGTGTATATTTCCACAAAGCAAGGGGTTTCTTAAGTAAATTACATACATTTTCTGTAAATGTATCTATGTGTAACTATGATGTGATTGCTATATTGGAAACTTTGTTTTCAGACAAAAATTTTAATGGTGATTAGATATAAAAAATATAATATTTTTAGATTAGATCATAATAGTTTAAAAAGTAATAAAAAGTTTGGTGGTAAAAGCATTGTTTTAGTTAGAAAAGGTATTATAACGAATATGTTAACACAAGTAGAACAAGTTTTTGTTAATTTAATCATTAATGATAAAAATTATGTTATTGGTGCAGTTGATTTTCCGCCAGGCTCTCGTATTGAAAAGTTTTATTTTCACTGCTCTACACTTGATGAGTTATTTATAAATTACTCTATAGATGAACTAATCATATGCGGGGATTATAATTTACTTTATTTAAGGGATACTTGGTCGAACAACGATAAACTTGGTGAATGTACTAATTGCTCTAACTCTGATAAAGCTCATTAAATGCTATAGTTATTTAAACATAAGGAAGGTTAATCACTTACATGTATATCTTGATCTTGTATTTTTGATGATAGTATACAACATATTTGGTACGATATTAACTTACTTTGTGAGTCTTCTAAATTTATTTATGACAACATATATTCTAATGATTGTAAGAGTGCAGATAATTGTTTAATTATGTTTTTCTTGCCCACATAGATTGGATTCTCGAATATTGTGTAGATTTAAATGGCACCGTTAATTGTTTTTATAGTGTACTTTATTATGTAATCGAACAATACGTTCCAAAGAAAAGGTTATTTAAAGGCAGATTTACTAAATGGTTTACTAAATAATTAATTAGTTTGATAAAACAAAAAAAATACTCATTTCAGATTCAAACAGGAAAATGACTATTTGAATTATATAAGATTTCAAAAAATGCGAAGTGATTGTAAACTTTTGGCTAATTATCTCTATCTTAAATACTTACGAAATACTATACAATACAATAATATAGTAAACTATTTTGGAAATACGTTAATGATAAAAGACAAACAAATGGCTACCCTGAGAATATGTTTTTAAATGAAACATGCAGTAACAACAGAAAAACATTTAACTTTGTTTACTATGTACTTTTTATTTTTATACAACACTTTGTGACTAGTTTCGAATTACACAGTATCATTACCATTATCAAAATAAGTTACTTAGTTTGATAATGATTACTGTGTAATACGAAACTAGTCACAAAGTGTTGTATAAAAATAAAAAGTAGTATAAAAAAGTTAAATGTTTTTCTGTTATTCATTAAAAATGTACTAAAAAGTGAACGCCTCCAAAATTCAAGATATGTAGTAACCTCAGTAAATCGTTTTGCGCAGCGCTTTTCGAATGTTTATAGTAAATATCAGATTATTTATACGCTCCCTTGTTATAGGTTATAGGTTATAGGTTAAGTAGGGTCTTAGTGAGGTGTGTTAGCCTCTAGTGAACTGCGACCTAACAGATCTATTGTTCTACCCTTAACCAATCACTTCCCAAGCAGTCCCACGTCCACCATGAACCTGGTAACTATCTTGGGGGTGATAATGCTCACTTCTTCGGGGGATAATCGGTCCCTGCCGAAGTGTAAAAGACGCTTGTGAGCAATCGCGACACAAGTGCATAGTATGTGCTCGGTAGTTTCATCTGCCGAATCACACAATCTGAAGTTTCCAATGGTATCGGAGGGCACAATGCCCTGTCATGAGTCCGGTGAAAGCTCGGTCCTTGTGAGTTCAAGCACCTTGTGGCTGTGATCGAGTTTCAGGAGTCGTTTTGATTGACGTAGACCTGGTACATTGTTCCAATGCTTACGTCTTCTGTCCTCTTCCCATTTTTGTACCACCTCTCTTCTATACGCCATGGGGAGTCCACAAAACGGCTCTGGTCCTACAGGAGTAGCATTTGCGCCTCTTTTTGCGAGTACATCGGCCACCTTCGTTGCCAGTCCGTGAGCCGTGACTATAGGCACGAACGGCCTTTAATGCGGCTTGGCTGTCTGAGCAGATGTATATATGCGCGCCATTTAGGTGCCTATCCAAGCATTCTCTGGCGCACATATCAATTGCAATCGATTCCGCTTGCAAAATCGGCGTCGTGCCCAGAGCCATGAAGGTCCTGTGGTTTTGGTTAGGGCCATAAATGCCTATTCCAGTACCTCTGGTATTCTTGGCACCATCCGTGTACCAGGCTGATATCCCTCGTCCAAACTCCTTGACTCTCATCAAAGCCGTTTTGGGGTCCTCGATCGACACCTTAAACGGTAATTCGAATTCGAGCTTCCTGGACATAATGTCCGTCGGCTTGAACAGAAGGGCCGGGTTATCAAAACACATATCTATAACATTGCGAATATATGTCGTAAATTAATAGGTTTCATCTGTTGATTTGGTAAAGACCTCTCACCGCATTCACTAAAAATTCTGTACATCATATTAGTAAGACCGATTTTGGAGTATGCACCTCCAGTTTGCTCACCATATCAAGAATATTTAATCCAGGTTTTAGAAAAAGTACAAAATAAATCAATTAATTTCATAATATATAGAATTTCTTCTACTATGACACCATACGACATAAATATTGATTCCTTGCAAAATCGTAGAGCTAAGAGTGATGTCACGTTCCTATATAAAATTATTAATAGGTTTGCTGACTGTGCCCCACTTTTGTCACTATTTAAATCACATAAGCCTCTAACAAGAAGTTAGAGATAATTGCCACAGAACTAACTATGGTCGCAATAACTCTATATCTAGACTTATGCGTAGAGGAAATGAATTTCACGATAGTAATAACTGCGATTTATTTTGTCCATTGTTAAACAGTTTTCGTTGTAGTGTTAAGAGAATAACGTTTTTGTTTTAATTTAATGCCTTTAGTATTACATTAATACATCATTCAATAAGTCCCCGGTCTAACACATATATAGAAATGTTATTGACACACCCATGCGATTTTTGGGTATTACTACCTTAAATAAGTACTTGTCAAAATTTTAAATTAGTTTAGAAATTACTGTCGTTTTAGTTACCCCAGGTGTCATTTAAAAAAAATGGATAGAAAGGAATTTCGTGTGTTGATTAAACACTGTTTTTTGTTGGGAAAATATAGTGTTGGAGCCAAACAGTGGTTTGAGCATTAAAAGGACTCTGCACCAGGGAAATCAACTATTATTAACTGCTATACTCACGTGGTCGTACAAGCATCGATGATGATGAACGCTCGGGCCGTCCAAAATCGGTATTTGTTCCGAAAAACATAAAAAATGTCCACTAAAAGGTTTTAAAAAACCGTAAAATGAAAATGTGTGAGATAGCTGATACCTTGAAGATATCAGAAGGTAGTGTCTTTACAATTTTACATAAAAATTTGGGCATGCGCAAGTTGCTTTCGAAGTGAGTGCTCTCAACGGACCAGAACCAATAACGCGCCGACGATTCAGAGCGCAGTCTGGAGCTCTTCAAGGGAAATAAAAAGGATTTCTTGGGCTGATATCACAATGGATGAAACATGAATCCAGCACTGCAGGCCTGATTTAAAAGAAACTCTTAGTTGAGTGCACAGCCAAAGCGTCAAAAAACTCAAAAATCGGCTAGCAAGGTTATGGCCTCCGTATTTTAGGATGCGCATGGAATTTTGTTAATTGACTATCTTGAGAAAGGCAAAACTACCAATAGTGAATATTACATGACATTATTGGATTAATTGAGTGCATAAATCAAAAACCTTAGCCTTACGTGCAATAGAAAAAAGTGTTGTTTCACCATTACAATTCTCTGTATCACAAGTCGATGAAAACAATGATTAAATTGGATGAATTTCGCTTCGAATTGCCTTCCCACCCACCTTACACTTTAGTTTTGGTCCCCAACTTTTGATATACATATAAAATGCCCCAGGGAAAGAAATTTGGTTTAAATGAAGAGTGATGGAATGAATTTACCGCTCTTGAAGGAGAGTATGTGTAAAGTGGAATTTCTAAAAGAAAATATGATTTTCTTCGATAGAGCGGAGACTTATAGAGTGATGTGTTATATTTGTTGTTTTGTAATCAACCTTTGTAATTAATTCTAGTATTAATTTCCTTTTACAATTTATATTAAGTTACATCTGCAACTTTGTATGGATTCATTTTCTCGGTATGAAGAATGAGTTTTACAGATTTTTGATCAATTTAATTATCCGAAGCAAGGTATTTGGTGGATTGTCTTATATTTTATTGTATTGAAAACTGAATGTATAATTTTTTATCATCGACAGTAACACTCCTAAGTCTTCCAGATCTTAGTCGACTTTTTACACCCCCATTCTGTAACGCTCTACAGTTCGGAAAACTGCATTGTTTTAATTTTCCTGCCTGGGTGCAAATTGTTATAAATATAACATACCTCCTGATATGATCTATGTTCATTAAAATATCAATTATCTCTGTTTCAGTAAGTAATCAGGTGACTACGATTACGTTTGTATATCACATTCGTTATTATTTGAAACGTCGATATGTAGGAAACTAATTAATTTAGGTATAATGTATGGTTAATAAAAAATGTTCAAAATTGATAGGACTATCAAAATAAATAGTAATATACATGATGTTCCGTTAAAAAAATGTAACCTTAATTCACTACAATTTTTGGGTCACCCTGTATATTCCAATTTTTTACAGATAAGTAGATTTTTAAAGCCTTACAACTTTTATATAATACCTAATTCTTAAGCGATAATAGTCAATGCCATTTTATCCATACGTCCCTAATTATTAAATCAGTAATTGGCATGGGTCGCTTTTGATCATAATCGACGTCGCTTTTATCCAAGCGACCATTAACGTAAATAATAATATTATCTGAGTATGGATTCAATTATATTATTTTAGATTTTGGACTTTTCCGGATTCAATCAATCCGAACACGACTTCCACTATTCCAAATTAATTAAATAATTTGTAGCATGTTGCAATTCACTTGTATAGAGTTCGAGGTGCCTTCGAGTGTCAACAATTATTAACAATTGTTTTTAGATGAAACAATATGCCACTACTACTGTTGATAATTGATCTATGAATTAATATTTGATTCAAATATTCATTTCTGCAGTTACTGAATAATGTATACGTTTTCAGCAATTCAATACAAGTAATGATTGAAATTTACAGTTTATAGTTATTTACTTGCACCCAAGAGGGCCAATCCTACCATAATAGCAAATCAACTTTTTACACGCAAAATTCATTTATTAATTTATATAACTTATCCAACTGATTGAACATTTTATCCAATCCGTAAAAAATGCGTAATATACATAACTTCCATCAGAATCACCAGGTATTTCAATTCGAATTAGCGAATTCCAGTTAATAATATTATCCGGCATTTTTAAAAACCTCAAATTAATAACACGCAATCTCGCCATTTGTGTTCGACTATAAATAAAGCATATTAGTTCCATCAGACTATCCCTCCATAAATCTTGGATTAATTAATTTAATATTAAAATGTATGCAAGGTTTGTAATTTTACCTGAAATTTGTATTTCCCATATACATTACCAATATGTAAATTCACTTAGTTTTACTATTAGTTTCTTTAATGATAATGATTAAAAATTAAATGATTATTCTAATATCAATCAATATTTTAAATTATTTTTAGTCATTCGATTCCCATTTGTTTAGTTACAGTCATCCTTTAATATTTCTTTCTTTTAATCTCTTTAATTACATAGGCAGAGTATGCAAACGATAATAATAATAATGTTTCTTGGACTAAAAAAAATACAAAATAAAAATTTATACTCGTCAAAAAAAGAAAATACATGCTAAAAAGATTCAGCTTGATTTACATAAACTAAAATATATAATTAAAAAAATAATGGATATTGAAAAGACATTTCTCAATAAGAAATTGCTTAAACTTCTGATCTGATTTGGGAGACTTGTAAAATTTCACTCCAAAATAATTGACACTACTATACTATACTGTACTAGAAATGTTAATAAATTATATGAAATTAAAAATTGTTGTGTGTCTTATCTGTAATGGGCACCGTCAATTACAGTACTACCTTCCTCTGCAAGCCAAATATTCTATCGGCTGATACCGAGTGACCCAAAATTATAATACCATAACTTCATTTTGCATGGAATCTCTTCTCTGTATATATACCGCGGTAATAGTTTTAAGAATTTAGTTTGTTATTGATAATGTTCACCTTGTGAACAAAATGTACATCTAACACTTAAATAAACAAGTAAAGTAAGGAATAAACAGTGTGTTATTTTCATAAATAGTAACCCTAGTATCGCTATTTAAAGTATCTATCTAAAAACAAATTTAATTGTGAACATTGGATAAAATTACAGTTCACTTAACTGTTATTGGTATTTGAATTAAGTCTTTGTATAATATGTATTTTACTTTTCTATTACAAAAATTTAAAAAAATCTGCTCATCTATATATTTTAAAAAGAGCAATGGGCATATTTTCCATTTGCAGTACAGGAAAAAATATATCGGCGATATATTTATTTAGGAAAAATAACATTCAGCTTCAAATTGAGACTATAGGGGCAATTTTAGGTCCGTAAGGTTTCGAAATGCACAAACCGTTAACTTAAATTAATAAGCGTTTTCCTTTTAATTTATTATTGGATTATGAAACTATTTCTCCGTTTGTAAATTACTACACACCAATATCCAATATATGTGATTTCCAATCGAAAACTATTCCTATGTAGTGATAACATCAAACTATATACTTCATTCACAGGAACCATCTTATTGTTATATTGTCGGAATGTTATCTACTTGGGTTTGAGACGAATATACTGCATTATAAAAAAATAATATGATTATAACTATCCGAGGTGCGTACACAATAAGGTCGGTAGAATAACTGCAACCAAATACAGGTATTTTACAACAAAAGACACAACTTTTATAGAAATTATTTTTAAATGATTATAAAAATGTAAAAATAACTAAGTACAAAATATATACTAAACAGATAGTGACACTAAATAACATTGAGTTTATCGACATGACAGCTTATGGAGAAATGAGTTTGTTTTTAGTCATATAATCAAGCGTGGCTTAATAAGAATTTTTTTAGTGCTAAATGTTTTTTAAACAGAATTGTCTTGTTTACTTATTTGTTGTTAATATACTCTTTTTAAAGTCAAAGTGTTACACCCAAAATGGTTATATTGATTCAACTTTCTTAATTACAATTTTAAAATCTATAACTACTTCGCTATATAAAAGGAAAATCGCAATTGTCTGAAACAGTACTTTCAGAGCTTGAAAAAGTTCGAAACCATCTCTTTCCTCTACATTCATATCTCGCGCCAGAACAGGACAAGAAAAAAAGAAAATCTTTCTGTATCTAAATCTAGATTTGTTTTATAATGTTCAATAATAATATGCTTATTATTTTTTTGTTAGTTGTTAGTCAAATTTAATATAATGTAACAATACATTTTTTTGCATTTTCTAGTTATATAAAGTAGTTTAGTTATGCGGGTATGTAAAAATAATCACAAATCGGTCTTGTAGTTAATAACAGTAATAAGGTATTTTCTTTTTATATTTAAAACAATTTTAATAAGGATTATTTATAGTGTATAAATTAATTTATACGTTGACTCACAGTAACGGTTAATTGTTAATAAACTTATTTAAAAAGTTAAGCAAATACAATTACAATTACATAAGTTAATTAGTTTTAAAAGAACGGAAAAAATATTACAATTTTGTCTCCAAATGTAAAATAAAACATATTAAATTTTCTTTGATGTTATAGTTTAATAAAGTTTAATCCGCATGCAACGTGAATTCTTAAATCTTCACAATTAACAGCGTAAATGCATATCTTTTACGACGTCACCATAAGAAAGATTACCTCTACTGTCTTCATTCATTAATATTCAAATGAGTATTCATTACGTTCTTTGATATATTAATTAATTAATTAACTCGACGATTACAATTTTACTATGAAATTTATTACATAGCAGTAACAAATTTGTAAAATATTCCATATTCTATTCGTGGTTTCCAGCTTGGAGGAGATTAATTACAAGTTCTATAAAATACACTGCACTGTTTTTCTGCATCGTGTTTATAGATTATTTTTGTTGAATTGGCTGTATACAAGAAACAATCCTGTGGTCCTGTATTTCTGCTATGTTTTTCTCTTTTTTGTTCTCTTTTCCCGCCGCCAGGTGCTGCAGTCTCGGAGCATACTCAGGGGTAACAAATTATTGGGAAGCTTTAAATTAGATGTGGCCACTGTTTGGTCTCAACCAGGTATGACCATATAGTTCACCACAATATCCCCATGTACATTTAATACACAGAACACAAAGTTATATTAAGGAGAATGAGACTACATGAAATTGCCTTAATAATTAAGTATAAAATTATCAAGATAGTTTGAGAACATGATTTCCAACAATAACCTTCCTTAATGGGTAATGTATATATTTAAAATATATTAGAATAATTTATTTATAGTATTTATTAGCTAAACTACATTACAAGTTCTCAGTTTTAAAAAGTGGCCACAATAGAACCAATCATTTATTTTATAAAGTAATTCGTTTAAAATGTACTTTGTTGGTAGCTTTTTCTACATTTAATTGAACCTCTTTTTAACATAATTGTATTTAAATATATCTTTTATTCATATTGTTTGGTAAATTTCGAATAATATTCCGGATTATTACATTTAGCATTGGCCATTTTTGACGATACAATAATTTTATTATGGTATTGTGGTCTTTGTGTGCAACAATATTTTACCAAAATACAAAATGTATACTGTTTTAATTTAAAAATCGATTTTTTTATTTCTGACACCAATACTAAGTAAATCCTTATAAATTTTACAGATTAGAATATTGATAATATTTAATGCATTTACTACGAGGGTGCATCAATTATAAACCTGATGTTTTTAATAATCGGTCGCTAACTGAATATTATCACTTATGTCATACAAGATCAATTTTACAACTAGTAAATGTATGAAGAATAATATTTTCACACTTTAAGTAATGAATGAACTTCTCTGATAATTATAAAACATTTGAAAATATTTTTACTTTTTGGATATTGTTAAATTATACTTTTATAAGTAACATCTGTAGTCTTTAAATGTGTAAATAAAACATTTTAATTATTTTGAAATCATATCTTTATTAATTGCTACTTACAAGCATAATTGTGGAAAAAGAAGATATGCCAAATAATAAAATATGTTCGTGATGAACAAATATACATTAATTTAAATGTTAATCATTATAAATCTCTAGGTCTAGCTATATTAAAATTTATCGTGTTCTCAAAATTTTATAAAACGCGTGTGTGTATTTTATACTTAAATATAATAATATGAGAGTCAATTTTAATGTACTTTCATAACATAAACCACAGTTGTCCATTTACTGTTAAAAATGAAATTACCCCAACCCCATAGAATAGAGACTGTGGATATGCTAGGCATACCTATCCATACCCGCATGCTTCCCTACACACTTCAAGTTTAATTGTTCCTTAATCTTTAGCATGATTCCACAATTTATGTACATTTTCACGCTATGCTTGAATTTTATTAACACTTACAGCACGCATGTTTCATCATTATGTATAATCCATTTGACAAAATTAATATGTGTGTTGTATTCGCAGACCACCAATTTTATCACAAGTGGGCTCTTCTTACGGACCCCGACGATATAGCTGGAGGACCGAAAGGATATTTAAAATGCGATATTAGTGTTATAGGCAAAGGGGATAGCGTCAAAGTTCCTCCGAAAAGTGAAAAAGATGAAGATGATATTGAAGCGTAAGTATAATTTTATCTATTTCATATAATACTCAATATAAGGATACATTTATTTTAATATCATATTGTCATAATAAAGATTAGCATTAACTTAATAACTGGTTTATTAAATATATAGGAAATAACCAGCCTTAATTATTATTCATCAAATATTTAATTAGAGAATTTAATATTTGGTAAATTTCTATTTAAGAATCTATTTGTAAAATCTGAAACCCAGAGTCTTCATACTATCATAGAAAGCATTTTACGCTTATACGAAAATAAATAGTAATCTAGTCATATACTTATTGAATTAAGTTATTTTTAGACCTATACCTAGTAAAACTATTACAAAAAGGTTAACTAATAAAAATATAATGTAGTTCATATTTTTTTAAATAAAAATATTATTTGTACCTAGTATACTACGCATTCGAAACGAGACCTTAACTTCATAAAATAATAATCTTTAAGTTTTCTGTAACGCTGATAATAATTTATTACACAAACTGAATGTAATACTTTTGTTTAATAATTTAACCGTACATAATTTTAATATATAATTTATATCAAATCTTTTATTAAACTTTATAAATATTTTTTAATGTATAAAATATAGTAATTGCAACACTTTATAATATAGATTCATTTGCACAATAATTGTTTATTTATGCAATTAATTTCAAAGTTTTAGACAGGTCACAAGAATATACATATAATATACAATTAAATAAAAAAATCATATATTTCATTTTATAGCCTACGGACAAATAAGATAATTAATAATATAGTACAGAAAAACTATACCGTATTAAATATGATTAGAATTATGGCACAAAATAAATTAAATAATAAAAAATAACAAAAATTACATAATATAAAAACACTTAATATTAGATAAAGAACACTCGCTTGCTAGTCATCTTAGACGATAGACGCATGCTACAGAGCTCTTAAATTTGTGTTTATTAAATTTTGTGAACCAAGTGCCCAGACGCTATCCAACGATGGAGTCGTCCTCCAACACCGAGGAGGAATTTAAAACTCCAAAAAAGGGACGAGGGGACGCCCAAAAAATAAAGCAACCGATTACTCGGAAACATCTGCCGCATCGACCACAGACACACAAAAGTAAACGTATATAATCCTCACAACAGCCCACTACATCCACACGAACAACCAACAACACAACAACTACAACAACAACCACAACCTCACAAAACACCCCCGCTAAACAACCACAATACAGATACACGTTTTATTGTAAGACGGCCAAGGAACTAACACGTCTCCAATTGGCACAAATCTTGTTCGACCACAAAATTGACAACAACGCCGTAATAATAAAGACAAAACTAGGATTTGTTATAAAATCCAATAGCGAAAATCAACTTATAATTAATAAATTAAATGCCCTCAAAAGGGCGTGGGTCATCGCAAAATATTCCGAGGCGGCCGCGGCTGCGACCGCGCCGAACGAAAAACACGCGCACGAGGCTTCTTATAGCTGTATTATAAAAAGCGTATAGTCACGGCTCACGGACTGTCTAGGAATGTTGAAGATCCCTCTCGCAATTCTCGAAAAACAACTTGTTGACCCTCATGTGGGTCCCAGGGCACGAGGATTTTAAAGGCAACGAAGTGGCAGATTAACTCGCAAAAAGAGGTGCAAATGCCACTCCTATAGGACCAGAGCCGTTTTGTGGACTCCCCATGGCGCATAGTAGAGAGGTGATGCAAAAATGGGAAGAGGACAGAAGACGTAAGCATTGGAACAATGTACCAGGTCTACGTAAATCAAAACGACTCATAAAACTCGATCACAGCCACAAGGTGCTTGAACTTACAAGGAACGAGCTAAGAACTTTCACCAGACTCATGACAGGGTATTGTGCCCTCCGATACCATTTGTGGAAAATGGGAAAAGAGATACTATGCACTTGTGTCGCTCTTGCTCACAAGCGTCTTTCACACTTCGGCAGGGACCGATTATTCCCCGAAGAAGTGAGCAGTATCACTCCCAAGATATTTACCAGGTTCATGGTGGACGTGGGACTGCTTGAGAAGTGATTGGTTAAGGGTAGAACAATAGATTTGTTAGGTCACAGTTCACAAGAGGCTAACACACCTCACTAAGATCATACTAAACCTATAACCCATATAACCTATTACAAAAAGCGTAGAATTGGAAATTACTGATGAGACAATTAGCAATGCTTTAAATGCAAAGGGATTCTCTCACCACTTCTGTAAGCGAATTACAGCTAAGGCTACCAATGAGAAAACGCGCATGATACGTATAATAACAGCATCACACGAATCATATACACAACTGCTTCGTCAAAAATTCACGTATATGTTTAAAAGATATCCAGTAGTCAAGAGCCACGCACCGGAACCTATTCCTGTACCATGCAACAGATGCAATAATTTCACACACAAAACGACGGATTGTACGGAAGAAATAAAATGCGCTAAATGCATGGGAGCGCATCCCACTTCATCCTGCACCACCACACTTGCGGAAAGATGCCGCACGTGCAACGAAGAGGGACACGCTGGTCGATGAAATGTAAGGTTCGCCCAGTCAAACCCATCGAAGGGATTCCAAACATTAAAATACATAGTACTAACAAAAAATCAAGTGACATGGACAAATCAATAATTAAACATTCACGCGTCCATAAATCATTCACTCTTCATGATCACATTTTAGATACGTACGCCACACAAATCAACTCACCCTTCAAACAACCGCATGTTCATCGCCATGTTCGATTTAAAGTTCCCCGACATCATTCCACATGTTTCCCCAAAAGATGGAGTCCATACTGCACATATAACTGTTACCAATGGCTAGTGTACGATTCCTGTACACCAATATTAAACTCAGTCCGCAATTAATCCTATCTTATATCCCATTACCTGTCAAACAATCCTGTGCATATTAACCTCATCATTGAGACTAAACCAAAGGAACCTTTTAATTATAATAATTGGAAATCAATCCATATTCTATCGACAATTCTCAACGAAAATCAACGAGGAGGTTCGCAAGCTACATTTCATCCTACTATATCTTTTGGTATCAATAATCCCCTGAATGAATTCCTCCATTTCACTCTCTCCTGGCCCCATTTCACTCCACACCTGTTTCTAGTTTTTATCCATCCTTATTCCTCGATAGACGATACCATATTTACAAAAGCTTCCCTTTATGATCATGTTATTATCATTGGAGATTTCAACATTAATATTCGTATTCCTACGCCACCAACCTTTGTAATGAACGAAAATCAATAAACCACCCGCAATATACTCTTTTGTACGACCAATATCCGTCATCTTATCCACACAATAACTCTCATTCCAGATCTCTGTTCCGACCACCTATCCATCCAATTTGACCTAGATACCCACTCCCAATTAACACCACTTCCTCCAGAATTCATTTATTGCTACTAGGACTGTAATATTGGAGAAGTCACAAAACCATTTCCGAGCATTTTGACAATGTAACAAATATTGATCCACTTATAATATCTCAATTTAATTCCGTTTTAGCTAACTCCATTATGCTCCCTCCCAAAATCCAAAAAACAATATTACAAATATCCACTCCCAAATTTATCCTGCAACTAATAAAATTCAAACGACAAATATACAGGGACATTAAATTTAATGACGACCGAACACTGAGATAAAAATATAACAAAATAAATAGAGACGTAAGAAAACTAATATGGGAATATTGTTTAGGTAAATTTGGGTTCCTCCTGGTTTAAGGACTTTACCCTGTTTCTAATGCGGATAATAAAAACCACGGTGTATAGTTTAACACATCTATTATCCAATGACGTAATATTGTACAATGTATTTATAAACGAACTTATTTTATCGAGAGTGAAGAAGTAACTGTTCTCTTAAAACTAACAAATATTTACAAAGCTTAAAAACAGTGGGGGGTTCTCTGCGATATGCGCAGTAAGGGCGCCACCCGTGCTCGGGCAAAACTCTGCGCAAAGGCAACTAACACGGACAAGCCCCGAACACGACCGCCGCACATGGCCAGCAACAAAAAATGCCCTTAATCCACCTTTACTGCGTCCGAGCGTGGGAAATATACCCGGGCACAATAACATAATAAAATTAAATATTCAAGAAAGGTTCATTTCAGGAGGGTCGTTAAAATCTAATAAAAATATAAAATGAGGAATTAGCAAATATAAATGAAAATATAGAGATCAATAATAATAATATTCAAAAAAAGTTAGATTCGACCAAACAAATATAAAAGAGAAAAATGGAATATGTCACAAGTTATAGACCAATCACCCTTCTCCCTGTAATAGGTAAACTATTCGAATCTCTTTTAAAAGAAAAAAATCCTAAAATCCCATAGCACATGTATTCCCGATTACCAATTTGGCTTCCTTCCACAAAAATCAACCACACTTCCACTTACCATCCTTACTTCCAATAACCAAATAAAGCACCTCAAAGGTCACAAGTCCGCTATTGCTTTTCTCGATATCAAAAAGCGTTTGACTCAGTGTGGTATCGAGGTCTGCTTTATAAATGTTTCCTCTTAAATATTCCCAAGCATCTTATCATTCTAATCCGTGAATTCCTTACCATTCGATCCTGTCAAGTAAAAATCCGAAGCACTATCCTCGCCATTTTTCCTTGAGCAAGGTGTTCCACAAGGATCCCCACTCTCCCCGTTACATTACAATCTATACTCCAACCCTACACCACTTTAATCCTACCATATATCCACTTCTTTTTGCAGATGATACTGCCTTAATGTCAAAACGGCGAAGAAGCTTTAAGATCGATATTTGGTTGGTTCGAAAGTAACGGTTTAATTGTAAGTAATAACAAAACACAGTTTATACTATTTAAAAAGAGTGAAAACATTGTTACACCATCTATAATAAATATTGGCCAATTCAAATTAGAATTGACAAAATCAGCAAAATGTCTAGGTGTATATGTTGATGACAAATTAAAATGGAACGATCATATAATACATCTCAAAAAAATTAAGTAAAATAAGTTTTATGATTCGCACATTAAAGGAGAGTGTTTATCTGTCAATTTTAAAATTCTTACCACGCTAACTTTGAGAGTTTAATTAGGTTTGGAATAATTCATTGGGGCAGTTTTCCACAGATAAATAAGATATTTATTAATAATAATAATAAATAAATTTTTTCCCAACAGAAAAACTAGTACAGGAAAATTCATAACTTATAATACTGTGTACAACTTATAAATAATATAATATAACATAATTCCGTAATAATTCTATTATAATTGAATGTCATCTCATGAAACAATGTTAAAATCAAGTAAATTTTGGCGAAATTCTCCAAAGGATGTAAAAATATCAGCATTCCACTGTACGTTGTGGTAGTTCGAGATCATCCTTATAAAGGTGAGTTTTGATGTCCACGTGTCCTGGATACTCACTCCATAGTAGAAGCTGCGGCTGCTCTTAGTCTGGCAGGTGATACACGTAGTTGTATTTGATTAGTCAAGTTCATGGAGTCTATGTTTCTATGAATAATCTAATGCAAATGACAACGCATGACAACTTGATGATGCTTTTGTACAAAAGAGAACCCTAAGAGCTATGTTAGGTCTAAAACCTGTGTTCTCGTGTAGAACACTATTTTCGACAAATAGGATATTAACTATCTATGCAATATATATTCTTGAATGTGTACTATTTATTTGGAAACAGAAACATCTATTTTCTTCGAAAAGACAATTCATTATGATAACACAAGCTATAAAAATAATTTTGTATATCCAACTCATAAATTTGCATTTACGGAAAAAGGTGCAGAGTAAAGGTGAATGAAATTTTACAATCACTTGTCACAAGAACTTAAATTGGAAAACAATTTAAATAGTTTCAAAAAGAAAATGAAGTCTTACTAAAATTGGAACCATATAGTCTTTTTGTTGACGCTATTTCCTATTTTAAGTATATATACTGTGTTTATATATTTTAGTAGGAATAAAGATAGTTTATTATTATTATTATTATTAATTGCACATGACGAAACCCTTTCCTCTGCGATCAACGCACTTCAAACATCCCTCCAATCAGTACAAAATTGGTCCTCTAAATGGCGTATACAACTTAACCCTAATAAAACCAAACTTCTCCTCCCTTTCCATAAAATTTCTTCAACATCTCCTAAATTCAAAATCCATCAGACCAAAATATCCCCATCCCACACATGTAAATATCTCGGAATTCTATTTGACTCAAAACTTTCCTTTAAACCTCATGTTCAATCACTCAAAGCCAAAGTCAAAACTAGGGCCTGGCATTTTAGGGCACATTCCACCAGCACAATACACGAATTAATTAGCTCGCATTATCTAGACAGATCACTTAACTAGCATTAAACTTTTACCTCTTAATATCTTTTTCTGCCAGAAAGACCTATGGTCGATAGCCCAGACAGTGACATACTAACCTTAATTAGCTAGAACAAAATGTATCTGTAACTTTATTTGTATAACACTATTTATAGTGTAATTGTAAATAGTGTTATACAAACAAAGTTACAAAGTGTTTTTTATTTATACTCAAACATGTATAACGAAGTACAAGCCGCAAAAATTAATAAAATCAAATTTGAACTGAATTAAATGATTTACTAAAAAGTTAATATATAAAAGAAAGATTAACTTACAAATACAAATAAAAATGGAGCATGTGATGAAAGTGATTCAAAAATATATATGTAGTTAAATAAGCAAATTACGCCTTAAATATATTGTATGAAGGATAATACAAAGATATATTAAAACAATCCATTTATATATTTTTCATAGAAGCAAATCATTTATATAATGCTAGATAATTTTCACACCATTTCTTAAACTTGAATATGCTCGACCATAATGTATTTAAAATTGACCATAACGTTAACCTTTTTTGTTAGATGAAATCATTTTTCGTGTAGGTTTCATAATAGGATTAATTGTATTCAGAGTATAGTTGCTCTGAAGATACATAGGATAATCTAGAATAAAAAATGCAAGGAATTGTAAGTGTATAATGCATTTAAAAACGCTTCTAGATATCTTCCCATTTATTTAAGTCTACTGAATATATAAATGAGATTGCCAACTTTAACTCACTTCAGTAAGATAAATATTTCACCTGTAATTGAATTATTTAATTTTAGGTTATTGCAGTTAAACTAGTATGATTCAGTTATCGTATTTATATTTTCACTAGGGTATTTTAGAGGTACTTCATTTCAGATTTATACTGGTATCATCTGGACCATTGAGACGTTTGAGAATTAAGTTAAATAGTTGAATGTAAATGAGAAAAATTAATATGACTTCAAAGCACTTTGTCTAGGCAGAAGATGGTAGCTCCAAAACATGCGTTTTGAAAGCCTCAACCTCTTCTTTGTCCACGGAGTTTATCTTTAATTACTGGGAATAAGAAAAGGTCATTGAGTTCCAAATCGGGGCTGTAAGGCGGATGACCAATCAATTCGTTATTTTATGTGTCCAAATACTCATATATTTTCGCACTACTTTTATTTACTATTAATCAATGTCAGTGTCAGTTACATACATGGAGTAATATAACGGGTGTCCAACAATTATTGCAGTCCCGGGTGGCGTTGGAATAAAAAACGTAGGTCGATTCTTACATGTTGCAAATAAATGAACTGACATTTTTAAAGCACATTTAAGTTATGTTTGACAATTAAAATGTCAGTTCATTTATTTGGCACATGAAAGAATTGACCTACGTTTTTGATTCCAACGCCACCCGGGACTGCAATAATTGTTGGACACCTGTTATATAACACACGTGCTACCGATAATTATAACCTAATTTTTATATGTCAGTGTCAAAAATGAAATAGCAAACACCTTTATAATTGATGTTATATGCAGTATGTGCAAAAATAGTGTGTACAACGCGTAGGAAATGCGCTTTTCCGCACTCGAGTAGGAACTTGATGCACTCGCTCGCTTCGCTCGCTCGTACACCAACATCCTACTCTCGTGCGGAAAAGCGTAACATTTCCACACTTGTACAAATAACTATTTTAACGCTTTGAGAACAAACAACATTTTTCTGACTTTTCTTCACACTAAAACACCCAAACTCCCGATCGGTCTTTTCTTTCTGGATCATCCACGACTCTTCACCTGTGACGATACATTTTATGGCACCAATCGACAGGAAAATGTTTTTGAGCATCTGTCGACAAATGTGGAATCCAAAGCGCACACAACTTCCGAACACCCAAATGTTTGTGCAAAATCTTATGTATGAGGATAATGCTTCATAGCTAAAAATTGAATTTGGTTGATTGATGTACTGTTCTTGAGTTAGACCATGTCGACTCATAATAAATCATAGCTAGAAATTTTTTGCGAGTTAATTCAATCTTCCGGCCTAGATGACATTTTCAACTTACTGTAAAAAGACGAATAGTGCTTGCCCGTCAAAATGTTCAGAGTACGAATTATATTTCGGTACGCCATTGGTTCCCAATTAATTCAAATATCAAAGTACTATCAAATAAAATTAAGAACGTCAGTTTTTGTGAACTTTTTAAAAATTATTGCAAATACAAATGCCTTATTGTTTGTTATCGTAATATTTTTGTTGGGATATAGTCTGACAAAACTGATATTTGTACGATTTCATCCTCCCGATCGCCTATCCCTCCTATAAAATTATCAACATCAGTTGCTCTCGTGGATTGTAAATTATGGCAAGTTTGCACTCTTTCGACAAACCCAGTCGTATTCCTTTGGGCAACAGGTCCGAGCCCGTAGGGCAAACTGGAAATTACATATACTGAAAAAGACGTGCAATGGCAGTAGCTTTCAAATGAATATAGTCACGGATGAACACGACGCGAAATAATACTAGTAACGCCCTCTCTTAGAAAACTACATGAATTAATGCGGGTAAATAGGAAGTTCACTTGATTAATACTCGAGTGAAATTTAGGAATATCACTCGGAGTACAATTCTATATATAATATTCATATTCATAACGCTTGTAGATGTGTCATAAATAGATGTAACTCATGCATGTTTAACAGTGGCAATCAACTTGTTGGTTATAATTAAATAAAACACTAGTTTGGCACTTTTTTCACTTGGTTTATTTATCGCTATATGTACATTTCAGTCACAAAGTGACCTTTATCAATAGCAATAGTTAGCAAACTTTAATAAAAAATAAAATAGTATCTCAATAAATTACAAATATAACATCAACATGTTTTATATCAATATAAAGGGAAAAATAACCAATTTATTAATAGCACAGCCAACTATAACTTCAATTTAAAAATATATAGTGTTGCATCTCTTTTATTAATGAAGATAGAAATAATATCTAAATTGCATTCGATTCTCCTCGAAAAAGTTCATGAACATACAATTCTTATCTTGATATAATAATAAATAACTGAGATATTGATAAAAATTGACAATGGAAAATATTGAATTTTTTGCTAGTAATATCAAACTTAAACAGCGTGTGTATATAGCACCTAACTCAAGAAATAAACATTAAAATTCATAATTCTACAACACAAACAGAAGATATATACACAAACGTTAATACAAAACAAAACAAATGATGTTTTCTCCAAAGAAGAAATAAAAAAAGAATCAAAACATGCCGTCCATCCTAAACATTTTCCAGTCTATAATATAGTTTACGACACTGAAACAGTCCCAGTGCGCATTAATCTTGAAGACGCCCCCGCCTTTCGCACAGCCGCTAAAAGAAAATCACCGATCAGCCTTTTTGATTTTTGTGAGTTACGTGAAAATAAATTTGATTAATTAATAAACACTAGAAACCTCTCGTCATTCATAGATATATATATACACATATATATATATATATATATATATATATACACACATATATATATATATATATATATATATATATATATGTTAAACAAATATATGAATTAAAGTGCGGTAATGACAGGGAAACGGTTTAACGACGATACTTGGAAAAGAGGTATTAAGGAAAAACCCGGATTAAGGTGAAGGGATAATATATATATATATATATATATATATATATATATATTTCGAACACAAAGTGACCATTGTTAATGTTTTAATACTAAATACAAAACTATCATAAAATTATTTGGCTTATATGTTAAACAAATATGTGGATTAAAGTGCGGTAATGACAGGGAAACGGTTTAACGACGATACTTGGAAAAGAGGTATTAAGGAAAAACCCGGATTAAGGTGAAGGGATAAAATCTAGGAGTACATTTTGTAATGGACTTACATCAAAATTTAATCATTTATTTTCGTGTTTGTTCATTTGTATAGCCTCCAGCATGTTTAAATGATAACTAGAGGATTGTTTGATTAATTTTACATTATTTATTGTAATTTTGTGACCAGTTTCATGAATACGGTTAGCTACAGCGGATTTTTCTGGATTGAGATTTTTCGCATGTGTGATATGTTCTTTATATCTGATTTGTATATTACGTTGTGTTTGACGATATACAGGGTCCTGCAACAGTGCGTCAAGCTTTCCTAGCGCCTTTCTCGTAAGAGATAGAAAAAAATGTTTCATATAAAAATTTATTGAATTAAAAATCTCTATGCCGTAAAATTATTTTAAAATATACAGGGTGTCCCAATTTTGCGTTATAACAAAAGCAAACATTTTTTTAAATGGAACACCCTGTATATTTTTTCATTTTATAATTTGGATAGTATTTTATAACTTAAACCTTTTTTTGGTTTTTAATTTCGATATGGCATTTCCGAGTTATTGACGTTTTTCTGAAAAAAATGTAAAAAGCGGAGGTTCACAAAAAAAATTATTCTGATGTTGTATTTAAAATTTAAGAAATTTTCTTTTTCCTATGGTTGGTCATAAGTACTGTTTATGTACCAGTGTTAAAAATTTTCACTTTTGAGGAACCCTGCCTTTGTATCAGACACGCCATTTTCTAAAATTTCAAATTGTCGTAACTCTTTTTTTTTAAATGGAATCATATATTTTTTTAAATTTTATATTATTCTAAATCTAATTTTTTACAAAAAATGTTAAGCATACCCTATACCTGAAAGTGATAATTTTCAAGATATAAAAGAATTTATATTTCAAACGGTCCTTGAATGCGAATTTGTTTTTGAATAGATAGCCATGACTGAAAAAAATGCATCTGTCAATTAAACAATTAGTTTGACATGTAAATGGGAGGTGTGAATTACAAAAAACAAAAGAAGAAAGCCTATCATCAACGAGGAACCAAAAAGACATTGGTGAAGGAACTGGCATAAGCGAGAGGTCAGTACAAAGCATTCTGAAGAAAAATCGATATCAAGCATATGATATTCAGTGCTATTGGTGATTCCTTATAAACAATTTCAGGTTTTGTTAGATCCTTAGATCTAGCAG
>CAXAKX010000510.1:0-50795 GCA_963969525.1 Ontholestes murinus | reverse complement strand
TGAATTAGACTTAAAATCGGATTGGATGGGTGACCGGTACCATTCACCATTGGGATACAATTAATGGTGGTTTAGAGTGACGGGGACGATCCTTTAAATTAACAAGCTCATTTACACACACACAAATGACACATGGCGGAAGGACCACGTGGTCGATAGCCAAACACTACTACTACTCTGATTAAAATCCATACCTTGGATTAACACATATACATACAAGAGTATTTCGAGACGATTTAGGTGTTGCCATCTGACAGCTGACGTCCGTAATTTAATGTTTTATTCTTATGTCAGTAATGTTGGTCAGAACGTTTTGATATCTATGCGCGATTTATGTTATTAAAAATTGATCTTAGCGAAAAAATAAGTTATTAACAACTGTATGAATTATTTTTTACAACTTTTGACTTGGACCATTTTAACAGTAGTTCAACCAATCCAACTTTCATCCATGAAGCACCCTCAAGAAGTAATTATGAATTACACTGAGTTATAAAGGTCCTCCAAAGACGGATTTTATTCTAGAAAATATTAATGATATTCACGTACATCATGTTTCTCTTATTGCAAGATCATTAAGACATTTATAGGACTAGTATACATTCAATATTGGATGAACATTTGGCTACCAAAAAGTTGATTACGTTGGTTCCTGCATAATTCAACAAATGGACAATAAATGCTAGTATGGATTTGTCGAAAAAAATAATAAAGAAATACGATTCCGATGCTTCAAAATACGTCAGTCATATCGTAATGGTGATGAATCATGGATTTCGAAAAAAAAAACTAAACATGTGACAACTGTACAATTAGTGAAATATCAGATAGTTAATTACACAACGATTTATTTATCAGAAGATTTTGGAAAAATAATGACAACTCGAGCTTTCACACCCCGACTCAGACAAGATATTATCGAGTAAATGGAGGAGAGAAATAATCGAATAAAAAATGTTATTTTATTTAATTTGCCTGAATCTTCAGATAGTGATGCTGAATCTAAAAAGAAGGCAGATAAACAGAATGTGCTAAAGATATTAGAATCAAGAAAAAGAAAATTAAATATTTCATATTAAATAATGCATTTTGGTTGGGTATATATAAAACTCCTAATATGCCTCGACCCATTAAATAATTTGCATATTTAAACGCTGAGAGCGGGCGATTATCTGTGGTGATATCGTTTTTTAAACGCGTCTCGAATTTCGAACATCGGCAATGGATCAATTTTATTTGGAATTGATTCATTCTCGCAGCGGCCTTTCAACAGAAAGGACGCGCGTAATGTATGACATAGCTGCACTGATGAGCTGTGATACAGCGAAACACGTGTCTGCAGATAGTCATTGCATAACACTTTTCGAGAAGCGGTTAAAAAAAAATGATAACACCACAAAATTGTTACATCGTGCTGAATATCAGTTCAGACATGTAACGACAGTTAACAGTTATATCATTCAATGCCTGGCGGTGCTGTAGTACGGGGAGTAGTTGTTTTAACTGTTAACTGGAGTTTTTACATTTATTGTAAAACACAGTGCAGAAACGCTCATGGACATCATATTTGTCTTTTTATTAATTTTCATCATTAATAACTGCACTACAAATTTTAATATTTAATTTACTTATTATTCAAATCGTTAAGTTCTCAATGTAAGGAGTTATCGAAAATTTTGTATTCAAATTTCTTAAGTGATGTTGAATTAAGAATAAACAATAATCCCAATTATTTTTGGAAGTGTATTCAAAATTTGAAAAATAATAAAACCATACCAGTTGCTTTAGAATTTGAATCAAAAACAGGAATTAATGGTGATCAAATAGTTGATTTCTTCTCTGACTTTTTTGGTTCAGTTTATACCACGGATAACGGTTCATCATTTGTCAATCCTTTATATAAACCTAAAATTATAAATGATTCTAAATTATTTGTTTCTAAGAAGGACATTTATAATGAAATCATTTCACTTATACCGAATAAAAGTTCTGGCACTGATGGAATTTCTCCTTATGCAATAATAAATTGAGTTTATTCTTTATGCAGTCCAATTTATGACTTGTTTTATATTTCCTTGTTGAAAAGTACATTCCCTTCGGCTTGCAAAGTAAGTTATATACATCCTATTTTTAATCAGGTAGGCGTGAATGCGTCTCAAATTATAAAGGGGTATGCCTACAGTCTTGCATACCTAAATTATTGGATAATATAATGGCTAAACAGCTGAACTGGATGTGTAAAAATGTTTGATCTAAGAATCAGCATGGATTTGTCTCACTGACTAACCTGTTGACCTTTGATCAACATCTTGTGAATGTTTTGAAGGTAAAGATTCAAATGGATTGCATTTATTTGGATGTTTTAAAAGCATTCGACAGAGTTAACTACAAATTATTATTAGATAAATTGATCTCGTTCAGATTTAATAATGGGACTGTTAGTTGGATATCTGAGTTTCTAACAGATAGATTTCAAATGGTAAAAATTAACAACTATATATCGAAATCAATTTCAGTTACATCGGGTGTGCCGCAAGGGTCACATTGCGGACTTTTACTTTTCTTACTATTTGTTAACGATATAGAGAATTTAATTTCGAATAGCGAGATGCTAATCAAAATATTTGGTGAAGTGAGCACCTTGGAGGACTGCTTTAGCCTTTTAGAAAATTTAGATAAAATTTACAACTGGTGCGACAATAATAAACTCTATCTGAATGTAAATAAATGCAATAAAATATCATTCTCTCGAAAAAAATCAACGTTGGCTTATACATACGAAATAGACAACAACCCAATATCCAGTTTATCTGAGGTGAAGGACTTAGGAGTAATTTTTGATCAAACACATTCATTTCACTCAATATTTCGAATAAAGCACTAAAAATGTGGGGATTTGTATTAAGGGTAGGCAAAGATCTTGGTCCAGTTTGTTTAAAAAGGCTTTACTGTTCATTCGTTCGTTCAAATATGGAGTATGCATCAGTAGTTTGGTCTTCGTATATTGAATCAATCCAAAATAAATTTCTTCGATCGATAGAGTTTCAAATGGGTCGCCAACGTATACCTGGTTGTTATCCTAATATAATGTGTGAATTAGTTATCAAAAGCCTGTCTGACTGTCGTGTTATAATGGATTTGTGCACACTTCATAAAATAATTAACTCTACAATAGACTGTCCTTATCTTTTGGAACAACTGAACTTTTATGTACCTGCTCATTTAAGGATTCATAGGAACTCCCAAATATTTCGAGTGGAGACTTTCAGTAGTAACCGCTGCCACTTCAATCCAATGGCGAGAATGATGAGAACAGCAAATCAACTTCCGGCGAATGGTGGTTCAACTTATTTTTATCATTTGTTAATTAAATATTTATAATGTCTTACCTATAATTTCAGTTTTATTTTATTATATATGTTAAGTATCAACAAATATTGTATTTTATAGTATTTTATTTGTTATTGTATATCTGTAATTTAATTTGTGTGAAAAGGGATCTCCCGTCAATGAATAAATAATTAAAGATATTCACCATACAGCCCTGATTTGATACTAAGTAACTTCAACAAAATAAAACGCTCGTGTAATATCAATTACATATCTAAAACAAAATATGTAGAGTTTTTAGCTTATTATCAAAATAATTTTCAAAAATAATTTACCAAACTAATGCTCTCTTACTTGTTAGCAACAGTCACTGATTACCTTTCGAATTTAGCCATAATTTGCAATTTTATTTATTCTAGCGTTTTGTTTTCAAAATATAGAGCTTGTTCCAATAAAAATAGTGAGTAAAGTAATCTCTCAGTATGTGCTCGCACTAGACATACGTGAAAACGTGTGCTCTGTTTAAAACTCTAAATAAAATGCCTAACAACGATCGAAGACCGCAATTCATCAAACAGTGATAAAGATGAAGTATTGATTCAAAAAGTATTGAAGAGAATTTTAGTTTTGGAAACGTTTACAACTTATGTACAAAAGTGATAACATTAAAATGAGCATGGCCGATGCAATAATATAAGGATCTAGAGGCTGAAATGGGTAACATTGTGTAAAATATTGATGCACTTGAATAATTCTCAAGAAACAACAATATTAGAATATATGAAATACCAGAAACACCACATGGAGATTGTAAAGAGTATGAGGTGTAAGTATGTAAGGACAAACTGCAACTAATTTGTTTGAAATTATTTCTGTTGAATAAACTAATAAATTATAAAATGTACTTTAGATTGTTTAAATGTGACTATAACATGAAAAATTATGAACAAAAATTGAATTTAAACTGATTTCATTAAATTAAATTAGCAAAAGCAATTTTAAAAATCTAGCGGTAACATTATGGCTAAAATTAATAATCAAGTTATGCGTATCATTTAAGCAACATAAAACTAGGCAATAAGTAAAATTAATGCACACGTTAAATGATAATACCTTTTATGTGTTTAATATTGGAATGTATAATGCCTATTGATTTTGTTTTCTTTTTCTTGTGATTTCGTTTGCACGTTGCAATACAATCAAAGGTCTTCGTTAGGTCACAGAGTAAAGCACTTACATATTTTCCATCTTCAATATTTGTGTAAATGAAATTCAAGAAGTCAACTAGTGCAGATGCTGTACTCTTATTTTCGCGAAAACCATATTGGGCACTTTAAGAAGGTTATATTTTTCGAAATATTGAGTTAATCTAGCCTTTATTGCAATTTTAAATATGTTGTTAATGATTGGAATGATAGCAATGGGTCGATAATTACAAATATTTATTTAGTCGCCTTTTTTGAAAATAGGAACTATTCTAGATATTTTTAGCGACCCCGGAAATAATTTTGCATCTATTGCTCTGTTAATTAATTTTGTTAAGTGAGGTATAATTATGCTTTTACGTGTTTATTAATCTGGCTATTTGAACCCTACGCATCGAAACTATGTGAATTACTAAGTCTATTTCTTGTATCCCTAACTTTGGATTCGGTTAATTTCGATAAGTTAAATTTATTAAATGGTGTTTGAATGGTATTTGGAGTTTGTGAGGCAGATTTTATATTGTCGTTTATTGGAGTACTTTCATTACCCAATAAATTTGCTACCCCATTTCCAACATTGGTGAAATATTCATTAAAAGTATCTGGTTTTATTTCAGAAGTCGTATTACGCATTTTGTTTGTATTTACAATGTTCCACATTGCTTTTGCATAATTATTGTATTGTGTGATATACGTATCATTTTTTAGTTTTTTCTGTTTTAGAATTTCAGCCTTATATGTTTTTTTTGAGTTTTTTAATTGATTCAGTTAAATTTAGATGCGGGTGATTTTTATTCATGTCAATAAGGAAAAGTAATGTGTCGCGCATTTCTTTTAATTTGTTATTAAATCAGTTTAGTTTACCAGACGTTTTATGAATATTATGTGATTTTAAAGAAAATGCAAATTTTGCTGCATCTTGAAGTATTAATATAAATCTATCAAAACATACATCTATATCACTATTTTCATTAACAGTATCCCAATCTGCAGTGTCAAGTATCTGATATAGTAAATTTAAAAGTCGTTAAAAAAATTCAGTTAAATTTTTTGTCCATTGTGGTCAGAAAATTCTGTATTAATGACATTACTTGTATAGGTGATATTTTCATTAATATAATTATTGATTGATATAGAAACAATGTAAGTTTCTAGTAAAATCGCTAATAGTGATTTATTGAATTTTTTGGTTTTAATACCAGTTGTATAAAACTTTACATTGAAGTCACCTGCAATTATGATATATTATTGCTTTGACAGTTCAAGCGCCTTGGATATGATAAACAAGAGATTCGAAAAGTCTGAATTTGGTACTCTATATACGCAACACACACTCATTTTTAATGATGGTATTTCGACCGCACATAGTTCGCACAGATTTTTGGTAGAAAATTTCTGGACAGTGTCAACCACTTTAAAAGATAGATTTTTAAGTAGAATCATAGATCTTCCATAAGGCCGTTTCCTGCAGAAACTTCAGGTAGTAACGTAATTTTCGAGTGAAAAATATTTAATTTCTTCTGATAGTAACCTGGGCTTTAAAAAAAATTAAAATTCGTTCAGTTTATTCCTGGCCGATTGCATATTTATATGGAAAAGTGTTACAAGCGACTTTTTACTTTCCCTATATAGTATACAGGGTTATTCACGGTATACGGCACGGAATATTGTGGCCAAAATACGTGACTTTCAAAAAGTTTCACTTTGGGGATATATGGGGGTCTATTAGGGCTACTTTTTAAAATTACTTTCATAATATACAGGGTGTCCCAAAAACCCAAAAAGTATCAAAGTTGTGTTTTTTTTAATGAAACACCCTGTATTTTATTGCATTTTTGGATCCTGCGATCAAAATAAGTGTTGGTTTTAATAAGGTTTTTATTACTTAAACCTTAAGGTTTTTGAAATAATTTGAATTTTGTAAAAATTTAACCTAATTTTCATGTTTCAAATACTTAAAAAGTAATTAAGTTATGCATACCAAATTTACACTGAAATGTAACAATAGATCGTATTTTATTTTCCAAGTATAATAAATTTGACATCTTATACCGGGTGTAAAAAAATTGGAATTAAACAAATGAGAACTTTAAATGACTAAAACTTCATTTATTTAAATGGAACGCTATATTTATTAATTTATCAGCAAATGCAAGTTTTAATTACCTATCGAATGGTATTTATATCTTAAATGTTAAGTCTTCTCGTTTTAACAGAAAACGCCAAAATATTGTTTATTGCGCCGTTTTAGTACTTTTTAAGTAAAAATTTTAGTGTATCTAGTTTTCTATGGTATTTAAAAACGTCAGATAATTAATTTAGTATGCCACTTTAGTTTAAAAAGCCTGTCTTTTGTTATAGTTGTCTTATTTTGCATTTTTGTGTTAGATCGTTAGTAATCGTTATTGTTTGAACATCGCTGTTGTATTTTGTGGTAAAAAATGAAGATTTACTCAAAAGAAGGGGGTATTGGCATTATCTTTATGCTTGGAGAATGTCATCAAAATTGTTTATTGGCTTGTCGAGTTTATACTTAAAGGTTTCCCGAAAGAAATCACCCTAAGCCAGCCATTTTTGAGAGACTATTAAACCAATTTAAAGAAATTGGAAGTGTCAGTTATAAAAACCCCAGTATAAGAAAATCTGTGTAAATTTTCATTTTTTACTATTAAATACAACAACGATGTTCAAACAATAACGATTACTAACGATCTAACACAAAAACGCAAAATAACACAACTATAACAAAAGACAGACTTTTTAAACTAAAGTAACAGTCTAAATTAATTATCTTACGTTTTTAAATATGATGGAAAACTAGATACATTAAAATTTTTACTTAAAAAGTACTAAAACGGTGCAATAAACAATATTTTGGCCTTTTCTGTAAAAACGAGAAGATTTAAGACTCAAGATATAAATACCATAAGATAGGTAATTAAAAAGTGCATTTGCTGACAAATTAAAAAATATAGCGTTCCATTTAAATAATTGAAGTTATAGCCATTTAAAGTTCTCATTTGTTTAATTCCAATTTTTTTACACCCGGTATAAGATGTCAAATTTATTATACTTGGAAAATAAAATATGATCTATTGTTACATTTCAGTGTAAATTTGGTATGCATAACTTATTTACTTTTTAAGTATTTGAAACATGAAAATTAGGTTAAATTTTTACAAAATTCAAATTATTTCAAAAACCTTAAGGTTTAGGTAATAAAAACCTTATTAAAACACACACTTATTTTGATCGAAGGATCCAAAAATGCAATAAAATACAGGGTGTTTCATTAAAAAAATCACAACTTTGATCCTTTTAGGGTTTTTAGGACACCCTGTATATTATGAAAGTAATTTTAAAAAGTAGCCTTAATAGACCCCCATATATCCCCAAAGTGAAACTTTTTGAAATTTAAGTATTTTGGCCACAATATTCCGTGCCGTATAGCGTGAATAACCCTGTATATAGGGGGAGTATTGTTTTCGTGATTTTTTTTTCAAAAATTTTTTTTGGTCCCCTGACTCCAAAACACTAATTTCTGGAAAAAAAATTGTGTTTTGTCGTTAAAAACTGGAACTGAAAAGCTTTTAGTGAACATTCATAGACCGGAAGTGGATATTTACTCGAAGCGTTTTATTGTTTTTGGGTGATATTTTTCTAAATATGAAAAAATTTAAAAAACGGTTCAAATAAAAGTTAAAGGGAATAAAAAACAATAGAAGTTTTATTTAAACATATTTTTCATAAAATACTTAACTTTCAAGAAAAAAAAGAAAAATTGCAAATTTTGATATTTTTTGCCAATTGCTACTAAACTATTGGAGCTACAAGAAATTTATATAGCAAATAATTGTAGAGAATTCAAAAGTGAACAAATTACTAAGAATAGACTTTTTACGTAAATCTCATAGTGTACGAGAAAATTATAGGGAAAGTACTATGATGGCCACATCACCATTGTGGTAATGTTTTCGTGAATGTGTCTGGCGGTGGACGCTGTATCTCAAAAACGAATGTTCCAATTGAGATGAAACTTTAAACTTAAGGTTTTATCGTTAAAACTGAAACTGAAAAGCTTTTGGTAAACATTCATAAACCGGAAGTGGTTGTTTACTCGAGGCGTTTTTTTGTTTTTTGTGATATTTTTTATAAGTATGAAAAATTTAAAAAAATGGTTCAAACAAAAGTTAAAGGGGATTATAAACTGAACAAGTTTTATTTGAATATTTTTTTCATAAAATTCTTAACTTTCAAGAAAAATAATAAAAACTGAAAATTTTAATATTTTTTGCTAATTGCTAATAAACTATTGAAGTTACATGAAACTTTTATAACAAATAATTATAGAGAATTTAAAAGTGAACAAATTATTAAGAATAACTTTTTTGCGTGAACCTCATAGTTTTCGAGTAAAATATAGGGAAAGTACTATGACGGCCACATTACCATTTTTAGATTTTATTTTTGTCTTTTGTTGTGTAGTTTCGAAAAAAATAAATCTGACTGATATGCCTGATGGGCACAAGTCTGGTATAGTGTGTCAAAATTAGCACCGAGTTTAAGCGAGGCAGTTATTTGTTGCTTGTTTGATTCCAATTTCTCAACCGTAAATTGTCTTGATAGAAACCTTGTTGTTAAAAAATTGGTTGCAACAAAACAATTTGTTTTTTTTTCTACTTGTATTGGATACATTTGAGTTGACATTTTTTAATTTGAATTTGATACATTTGAGTTTACATTTTTTAATTGGTTTCGTGGTACGAGTGCTGTCCGTACAACTTCGGACCATGCATGCGTGTCATCATTTCGGTGTACAGTCGGGATGTCTTCTTGGCGGAAGCGGTTTGTGCATCGCCGTCGTTTACAATATTATCACAAAAAGTCGCTTGAGAGTTTAATAGGTTTTGTATAGAACTTTCGCTTTGTATAGTTTTGGAATTTTTAGGATTCTCATTATGGGATTACTTCAACAATAACTTATTAGACGTTTTGAGTTCTTTTATTAAATCTGTATATGCACTATGCTGGTATGGTAGACAGTTTCACATTTAGCACATTGTTCACCTGACTTAGCACTACTGTTTGATTTTGTCTTCTTTTTTCGCCGAGAGGTAATAGATCTTGCAAATGCCTTTGATACCGTGAACCAATCATTACTTTTAAATAAGTTGATTGTGGTATTAGAGGTTTGGCTGCAAAATTATTTGAAGCCTATTGATTAGACAGAGAAAGAAAGGTTACTATAAATGGAAAATACAATAAATCAGGTCTACCTGAAAATTTGACTAAACTAAAAATACGCCTCGCCTAATAGAAACTGTAGTTGTAATCAAGTTGTTAATAAAGTCGGTTTTACCAAGTACCTTGGAATTATATAGATTATCTTAACTGGTCGCATACTGCAGATAAACTTAGGAGACAAATATATGTTTTTGTAAAACTGAAATTCATACTGACTATAAACCAAATTTTTGTTATATATTTTAGTATTGTTCAGTCAATATTAAGTTATGGTGTAATTGCTTCAATTCACTAAAAATATATTTCTACGGTGGAAATAGTACAAAAGAATTATACTTAAAATAATGTAAAAAAACCATGGATTATTTTCATCTGATCAATTATGGAAGGAAGCAAATGTAATGAATATCAGGTCGTAATTTTAAAACACGATTAAATGAACATCAGAGGTCATTCAATTTAAAGAAAAATAATTCAACATTTTCAAATCACTTATTGGTATCAAACCATACTTTCGGCAAGGATGTACTTTCGGTAATCCATTTCCCCGAAAAAGGAGGTAAGATGGATTTACTGGAAGCCCTTGAAATCTACAAAGCGAAAATTAATCCCGGAATTTCCCTCATTAACGACCAGGTTGAACTAATGTACACCCCACTGTTCGAAGCGTTGTAATAGGTATATAAACATTTGTTATTCGTAATTTAAGTACTTAGTTTGATAATGATTACCGTGTAGTCGAAACTAGTCAATGAAAATTAAAACTTAAAGTGGTATAAAAAAGTAAAAGTGTTTTCTGTATTCTTAAAATTAAAATGATTCTGATTTATGGCGAATGTAAGAGAAATATTGACGAGGCTGTTGTCTTATACGCTGAGCGTTTTCCGGATACTGTTCGATTGCGGTATTTTTTTTACAATATTGTTAGAACATTTTTATCGGATGGTAGTGTACAACCCAAACAAAGAAAACGGGCAAACACTGCAATGAAATAGCTGTGCTAGCACCTGTTCAGCAAAATCCAAAAATAAGTACCCGACAATTACAACGCTATTCCGCAATTTCCCTAGGTAGTAAAGTTAACATTTTGCACCGTAATAAGTATTATCCGTATCATATTTCATTGCACCAAGAACTTCATGGAGATGATTTTCTTAATAGAGTAGTATTTTGTGAATGGGCACTTCAACAAATAGAAACTAACCCAAATTTCTTCTTCAACGTACTATTTTCAGATGAGTCTACATGCACAAATCATTACAGTATTAATCAGCATAACATGCATTACTGGTTACGAAAATTGAGCATCAACGTCCTTGGTCCATAAATCTTTGGACCAAATAAATAAATAAAATAAATTACTGTTATAGGCCCAAAACAAGAAAATAAAATTAAAAAAAGTAAACATTTTTATTTAGTTAAATATATATTTGACCCATAAAAAGTCGGCCCAAACTTAGCAGCTATTAAAAATATATTTTATATAGTTTCCTGATTAAATAAGATTAAATAATTCCTTCCACATTATTCATTGAGACGTTGTTTATAAGAATATTGATATTGTCGATATCTCTGATAGATTGTATAAATGTTTGATATAGAACCTAAACATTTTAATTAAAAAAGAAGGAATTACAAGTAGATTTATTATATATTTCTGTATAATTCTAATAAATTTTTGTATACATGTAAACAAGTTAAGAGGAAAATATCTTGAATTTTGGAGGCGTTCACTTCGTAGTACATTTTTAATGAATAACAAAAAAACGTATAACTTTTTTATACTAAAATGATATAATATTATTTTATAATTTTCGTATAAAAAAGTTAAACGTTTTTCTATTATTCATTAATAGGAAAAATTTAAAGAAACAATTAGTAAATATCGACTGGGAATCAATAGAAGCACTAGAAAAATACGGTATTTATCTAATATCGTGTGAAAAATTTGATGGGAAATATATCGGACAAACAAGTAGCCTTAAAACCAGATATAAATAACATAAAAAAATCCATAAAAAGCCAGACCCTACGAACTGGACTGTCGGATTACTGCATTACAAAGGGACGATATCAAACCGATTAACTTTGCCGAAAATGGCCGCGATTTAAATCTCCTTGAAGGTCTACAAATAAGGAAAGCATGTCTAAATGGCGATTATATATTTAATAATCAGCAGGAATTTTATTAACAAGTTCAACACTTAATTTCAGTATCTTCTCACACTTAATTAATACTTAACATAAATATAATTTAAAATAAAATACAGGGTATCCCGTTAATGTGGGGAAATGGCTAGAGGGTCAAAATATGATGATTTAAACCAATATATCAATATTCAAAAGTTTACGGTTAAGCCGGCATTTATCTTTAAAATTTCAGAAAATTTCTTTCGTTAATAACAATTGAGTGCTTCATTCGATTTCGATTTATTACTGATGATTATCATAATATAACATAAGAGTTCGGTTGTTATGGCCATTATTAATTAACAATAAGTATAAAATACAGTAGCATCGTCACATAAAAACTAAAATATGTTTTATTAGTGCATCCAATAAAAACTAAAAAGCACAAAAGATTATTTAGTTTTAAAACTTTTTTGTCTCTTAATAATACACTGCCTAGCACAAAAATAGGGTCAATCTATTATTTGAAGTTATTGTTTTTTACGAGTTTTTTCAGTTGTAACAGTCTACTAACTGATTGCTTAAGTAAAAAAATATTTTTTTGTTGTTGAAAGTTTATGGAAAGTAATGAAAATGAAGAATTTTAATTTGATAACGTAATTAATGAAAATTAACAAGTTTACTTTGATATGCTTTTTTTAAACAAAAGCAAGTTTAAGGACATCATAGTTTTTGTTTCTATGGTATCATCTGTTGTAAATAGTTTGTGTATTGTTGTCATTGTTAGTGTTTTGTAATGAGCATAAATCCTGTTGTTGCGGCACGAATTGTGGCGGCTTTAGAAGACGGCCGCGTTCAGCGCGAAACTGCAAGAAACGTTGGTGTCGTGTGTGCAACGAGTATGGCGGTGGTACAAAGAGACTAGTCTGTTCACTCGAAGAAACCAGGTATTCAGGGTGAGACAACAGCTAGAGATGACAGCTTTCTCGTTTCCATTGCTTTAAGAAATCGAACGGTCACGGCAGTTTCACTTTGAAATCATCTGCAAGAAGTGAGAAATGTGAACTAGAGCTACTGGACCGCCGCTTTAACGTGAACACCGGATTTCGAATTTAATTTTTGCGCGAGAACACTTGGCTTGGACAATACTATCTTACGGGTTCAGATAGGCGTGTAAGAATGTGGCGATGGCAAGGTGAGAGATATGCTCAAGCGTGTATTTCCGAGCGACTTCCATTTGTTGGAGGATCAGTTATGGCATGGAGAGGCACTCACACAGAGTTACTCTTTATCGAGAATGGAACGATGACTACGCATAGGTATCTGACAGAGGTTCTAGAAGACCATGTTTTAAGTTCATGATGATTCTTGTAAATGACACAACATTTATGCATGATAACGCATGAACCCACACTGTTCAGATAGTTACTGAGTATCTTGATGAGTGTTGAATCACAAGATATCTTTGGGCTGCTCGCAGTCCAGATTTAAATCCGATTGAGCATGTTTGGGATGAGATGGGGCAACGTTTACGGAGATATTAGCCGGCCCCCAGAATTTCTAGAGAGCTTTGCCACATACTGGTTCAGGAATGCGACAATTTTCCGCAGAATGTGATCCAAAATTTGATCCAGAGCATGCCTTGTCGATTGCAAGCTGTTATCACTGCCAGGGAATACTCGCTACTGAAGTCACGAAAACATATCAAAGTAAACTTGTTCTTTTTCGTTACTTAGCATATAAAATTAAAATTGTTCATTTTCATTACTTTCAATAAACTTTCAACAACCAAATATTATTTTTTTATTCAAGCAATCAATCAGTTACAAAACTGTTACAATCGAAAAAACATGTCAAAAACTAAAAATTTCTAAGATAACTTGAAATAACGGATTGATGCTAATTTTATGCTCGTCAGTGTATTTGTATCTTGTACGATTTTCTTCCTATCGCTACCTAAAGTTCATGATTTTTTTAAGTGCTCGAGCACTTAAACAATATCCATCCTAAAATTAAATTCACATATTAATAAAACTCTGACGAAATTCTCGGCCACACCGTATATAGAAAAGCAACTCACACAAACAGATGCCGCTTCTCACCATCACCATGCCCAACTACGTTCTGTGCAAAAACTCTCTTAAACGGCACCCTACGACTAATAGATAAATCCAATCTAAATAAAGAACTGGCCACTCTCGAGACAGCTCTTGTCCAAAACGGTTTGTCTCCAGATACAGTAACACTCCGATTATTTTCAAATATAACATTTCTTCCGTACGTACGAGTAGCAAGATCGGTATATCTCTAAGAAAGGGCAGAAAGACCGATGGTCGATAGCCCAAACAAACAGACTAACCATTATATATCATTTGTCAATGTTTCCAACTGTATATACGTATGTTCGAATAAAGATGGTAATCCCTCTCTCTAAAAGACACTATATCAAAAAAAAGCACTTGGCGTAAAATCGGATAATTCCTTAATTCCCCAAAAAAACATTATTCCTCTTGAATATCAAGGAGTTTACAAAAACACCTGTAATGAAAATATTAAAGTTTATATCGGACAAACCAATAGACGCATGACGTACGGCGAGACGGACACATACTGATAATCTCAATAGGTAGTAGAGTTTCGTACTTTGAATAAAGCAGGAATTGATGACCATCAAAAAGGTTTTTTGTCTCACTAGTTTTAAGGTTTCGTATAGGCCCATGATTTTCAGTTACGATAACTAGCAACTGCAAATCGCTTGCACACTACGTTTTTGCATAACACAGAGATGTTGTATACTGTTTTCAGTTGTACAGGCCCAGATAATGCCATATGTCAACTGTGGCTGGCAATATGACATGTACATTATACGGGCTGCTTATTCATGTATGTTTTGGTTTGTAGCATATATCAGATATGAATAGTTAGCTATGCTTAAGCATATTTATTGTATATGTCTATTCCATCTTGGGCGCTTTTAATAGTTATTCCTAAGAATTTTGTCTAGTCTATCTCAGCATTGGGATTCCCATTCATATATACCTATACTTGGCCCATTGGTGCTCGAAAGTTTATAATGTGTATTTATTGTATTCGCCAACAGGTTATATTTAAGCCATTTTATAAGTTCCAATAGAGTTTCATTTGCCACCTTGGTCATCTGTGTTAGGCATCGATCTGCTATGCTAATTGTAGCGTCTGCAAACATGGTTAAGCGAATCTATTGATAGCGGCAAGTCATTAAAAATAGTAATGGTTATATGGGTCAACCTGCCGTTGGGTAGGCGGTTTTAGATTTTTATTTAATGCCTTTGTTACATTTTATCGTATAAGTACATACGATGCTAACCCGTAATAACAGTTTCATTCTAGACCGTATAGGAATAACTTGTGGAGTAATAGCTCATATGGTACATAAGAAAATGCTTTTGAGTGATCGACGTATATAGGAAATTCTTTAATTTTATTTAGAATGAAGTCACAGAGATTGTAAATTGCGTATGTGGTTGTCATGCCCTTTGTAAAACCAAATTGTTTATAGTGTGTTGTTAAGATCTAAGTAATTTACTATTCTTTTCTTTATCACGGCTTGGAAATTTTTGAAAAATGAAAATATAGATATGGGCCTATAATTTCCAATTTCGTGTTTAGTTTTATCAGGAACACACCTTCTGTCATTGACATATTAATACGGTTCTATTAAGTAGTCCATTGAATGTTTTATTACTGCGGGTATTAGGTTGTGGACTACATTTTATCATTATTTTCGTCGTAAATATAGTGTATTTTATTATCATTCGAATTTATGGTTTTCTTAATTTTAATTAAGATTTTCCAAAGATTTTTGGATTTATCACTCGAGTTCTCTATATGTTTCTTACTTGTCACTATAGTAAGGTTTTGCATTTTTTCTTTATAGTCTTATAAAGTTTATGATTATCCACGCTATTTGTCTGGTGGTATAGTTGGTAGTAAAATTCAATTTCTTTTCGCAGATGTTTTACTCTCGCTATGTTCTAAAGATTTCGACTCTCAAAATTATATACGACTTTTGATACAATTATGATGAAAAAGTTGTTAAGGATTTGTAAAACATTTTTTTTAAATCAGATAAGCTTCCTAGGGTATTGAAGATATCTTTTATTGGGAATAATTAAAATAGTAAAAAAAGTTCAACTTTCATATATTATCCCTATACTGCATTCCTACAAACCTCAACATAATTAGAGAGACCCCTGGCCGATTAACCTTGAGAGAAATCTTATTAATAACTCATTCATTATCCATTATTTAAGTATAAATTAGTTATATATTTGGTAATAAATATGTTATTACTATAATTCTAATAATATATAATCAAAATATAAAAGTAATACACTATAATAAGTAAAACAAATATATTTGGTTGTATTTTTACTTATATTTTTAATAAATACAATAAAGTGAGTAAAAAATTATGGAATGCATATAAATATATCTAATACTTACAAATATTTCATATTTTTTATAATACACATTATATTGATTAAATACACTCGATTAAAAAGGCAATGTCCTATATATTGACGTACATTACCAGCCTCCGCAATTTCCATAAATAAATCGCGTGGGCGTTTTCGCAACGCAAGATCTATATTGCATTTAGCTATAATATATAACATCCTTAAATTTTTATTTGATTTTAATGGTTGAGTCATAAGTGACATATCTTTTAATATTATCATATATTTATATTACTTATGTTTATATTCTATAATTGTCTCTATGAAACATTAACTTTATTATCCCTTTATGTTTTGACGTATTATATAAACTAAATAAATTTACATTATATAGATAATGTATAATAGTATACACAATATTAATAACATATACTTTTCGAAGCACTACATATATATTTTGAAGTAAATAAATACCTACTGCAGACAAAAGAAACTTCATAATGAACTCTGAATTGAACATGTCTTCTTTAACGAAATATCAGCAGTTACGCTGTAACCTCAATAAAACATTAAGTAGATGAAAAGTATGTTTTACAAATGTTAATTATTAATTATTTCAATTAATGATATGTATTTTTAACATAGCGGGGCAGAATATTTTTATATGTTTAAATTCGTTAGATTTATATTTGAAGTGTGGTAAAAAGAAATACATTATTTTTCCAATAAATGGCTTTGGTTACCTATACCGGGTGTGGCACTTAAGACGCCTCGGACCATAGCTCCCTTACGATAAAAGCTATCGAAAAAAATCTAAGAGCAAAGTGGTGCATAATAATAATAATAATAATAACCAAACTTTATTTCAGAGAAATGTTAACAAAAACAAACAATATAATTGAAAACATAAATGAAATTGTGTCAAATCATAATATGGCGTAGATTATTAACAAGCAGATATAATGTCGAAAGTTAATAACAACAACAAAAATTAAGTCAAGCGCATGTTATCAAAGTAGGCATTAAGAGAGTACAGTTCTGCGTCCAACAATAAGCGAAATACCTCAGTTTTATATTTACTGAACAAATGAAGCTCTTGTATTTTTCTCGGTAAATGATTGCAAAATTTAATGCATCTGTAAAATGCATTTCGTTCGGTGGTTGATAATTTATGGGCTGGATACGTTATTTCTATGGATCTTGTCTCATATGTATGATATTTACTAATAGGGCCAAATTTGGACTATTTTTGAAAAAAAAAATTAAACATTAATAAATAAATAAACTATAAATTGTGAGTATACCATTCTCCTTAAAAACCCCTTTGCAAGATTGTCTATATGTTAAGCCAAAAACTGAACGTATAAATCGCTTTTGAATTATAAAAATATTTTGTACGTGGCTACTATTTCCCCAAATCTTAAAATGGATTCAAAGGAGGCATGGTAGATTATTTTTAGCGACTCTTTATTGAGATATTTTTTTAGAGTATTCATTATATAGCAGAGCTTCGCTGTTTTTGAGGACAAGTGTTCTACGTGCGAGCGCCAATCCAACGAATCATCAATAATCACACCCAAAAACTTAACCTCAGAACTTAATTTGATTTTGTTATCTGATAATTGAATAAACTCAGTTGCATTGATCTGTGACTGTTTTGTTTTAAAAAGAACAGCATTTGTTTTTTCTTTATTAAGTCGCAGCATATTAGAGGCAAACCACTTCTCAATGTTTTCAAATATATTGTTAGCCATTGACACAAGATCTGGATACAGTGGGGCGGAGACCAATAAATTTGTGTCATCAGCATAATTGGTTATGCAACATTTTGTGTTTAATCTCAACCGATGTAAGTCATTAATGTATATTATAAATAATATAGGCCCTAGAATGCTACCCTCAGGTATTCCTACATTGCCACTATTACAAATTGTAGATTTAAATTGCACTCCACCTTCTTCTATAACCACTCTTTGATGTCTGTTTGACAGATATGACTCGAACCATTGTAATGTGTTTCCTCTTACACCATATTTCTCCATCTTTAATAACAAGATTTTATGATCTATTGTATCATACGCTTTAGATAAATCTAAAAAAATACCCAGTGCAAGATCTTTGTTTTCAAAGGCATCGTTTATGTATTTAGTAAATTGAAATATGGCCGTCTCGATAGATTTACCTTTGAGATATGCGTGTTGAAATTCACTAAAAATTCCTTACATACTAAAAAACTTTAATAGCCTGTCACAAATTGCAATCTCAAATAATTTTGAGTATGCTGATAGAAGACTTATAGGCCCGTAGTCATCCATATTCTGAGAGTCTCCTTTCTTAAATATTGGTTTAATAATTGCTAATTTCAATTTTTCATGAAATATTCCGAATTTAAAAGAATTGTTGATTATGTATACCAATAATTGCGAAATTTACTTGATACTCTGTTTGATAATGTTGTTTGAGATTTCATCATCTCCGCTACTATATTTATTTTTAAGTCTATTTGAAATACCTATTAATTCTGATTGCGTTACTGAAGGTAGGAACATTGATTTGTTATTGTATTCTATATGATTGTAATTATTATTTGATAAATTTAGATTTCCTGATGCTCCCTGTAAGTTTTGTTGTGATAGAAATTGATTAAACATTTCTGCTACACTAATTGAGTCTCCTTTTAGTCTCTTTTTTTCAGTAGGTTTATTGCTTATTTGTTTGAAAATTCCCCACATACATTTCATTTTATTGTCCGATGATTTAATTTTATTATCATATGTCGAATATCGCGATAATCTCAATAATTTGTCGTATTCCTGTTTCTTATAGGTATATAACTGTTTACAGTGATCACTATAATGCGAAAGTACATATAGTATATCCAGATCTTGCTTACATTCTTTTATTTTCTGAGGATCTGTATATAATGGCGATCTTTGTTTTTTCCTTTTAATGATGCAAGTTATTGGAAAACTTTGATTAAATATTTTATTAAATTCATGACTAAAAATATTCCACTGTCTGTTTATATCATTTATATCCACATTATATACAGATTCCCAGTCACATTTACTTAAACTAGATATAAATTCTTTTTTGTTTGCTTCATTGAATACTCGATGGTATTGGCGCTCGCATGTATTTCGATTTATAATATAGTACATAATGTATTTCTGGCCTAGGTGGTCAGAAACATGCATGTTTATTAATTCTGATTTATACTCACCTCCATAGTTGGTGATTATATTATCTAAACAACTTCTACAACCCCCAATCACCCTTGTGTATTCAGTTATTGTTGCACGCAGACCAAAACATTCTAAGATAGTAAAAAAATGCCTTCTGTCATTGTCATCCTTTAATTCAATATTAAAATCGCCACACAAAAAAATTGTCTTTTCCTCTATTATAATTTTCGACAGCAAACCTTCAATTTGGCGGTAGAATATCGCTTTGTTTCGATTTGGTGGACGATATATGGAAATTATAATAGCAGTTTCTTTGCCAATACTAAATTCACCTGCCGCGCACTCAATTTCGTTGCATATTGAGAACTTATTTAGTTTATTTCGCGGATTCCCGGCTATACCATCGCGACAAAAAATTGCCGAACCTCCATGCGCACCACTTAATCTGCAATAGGCAGATATTAAATTAAAATCGTTCACAGAAAATGTTTTAAGTTCTTCATATGATTTCCAATGTTCAGTAACACAAATTACATTACATTCCCGAATTTCTTCGACCGCTATGTTAATATTATCTACACAATTCCCTATTGATCGTACGTTCTGATGAATAATAGCATATTTTAGTCATGTATTGCTTTCTTTTATATGCGCGTCCTTAGATATTCTCGTATTAAAATTAAATCTACGAATTTCAATTCCCGTGGGCCACGAAGATGGATTCATTAACACATCCAGGTGCTCGAAGTTACCTCCTATTTTAAATGCTTTATTTTGTCCTTTTGTCTCGAGTTTATCGATTGATTTAATTTTAATTGCTCCGTGGTTCTCTCGCAAATATTCTCCAATCATATGCTCTGTTACCGACTCCGCACATTTTCCAATATATATCCATGCAATTTTGTCACATGCTTTAAATCCATCAGCCTTTACTTGCGAGGTGCCAATAAGTGTTTTTTTGGATTTCGGTGTCTTATGTTCAACTGTAGTCCATTCTGAATCTTTTTTATTTACCAATTCTTTATTAATGTGAACTATTTCATTTAACTTATCCCTTTGTTATTTGTCAAGTTCGCCGCTATTATTTGCTACCGATTTCACTTTGTTTGCATAAGTGTTTATGGTAGTTTCTCCTTGTTGAGTTGGATTATTGTTTATTCCGTTATTTCTAATATTTCTTCTCATTTCATTTGTGTTATTATGGTTGCCTCCCTTATGTTTATTATTTCCAGAAATATTTTCTTCTAAATGCTGCATATTTTTCCTCAGTTCCCTAATTAGCTCATTTTTGGTTTCAAGAAGTTCATCCTTTGCTTGGATGACTGCTTTTAACCCTTTAATAATCTCTAGTAAATGACATTTGTCTTTGTTTACAATTGAGTTTTCTGAACTAACCTCACTTTCACAATCGTTAATTATGTTCTCCATCGGAAAGCATTTATAATGTACTAAACATTTGGGATGGCACATTTTTTCACAATTGTCGCACACTGTATTTGTTCCCACAGGTTTTCCACATTTTCCGGCACATTTATCACTATTAACGATCGCGGGTACAGAAGAATCGCTCTCTTCGCCCGACGCCATTATTACCGTCGCTATGTTTCAAAAATATTTTTAATCATCAGTGGCGTGCCGTACTCCAGTGACGTACCAAACTTATGTTTTTTAAATGGAATGCCCTATTTTAGTAGTAGTAGTAGTAGTGTTAGGCTATCGACCACGTGGTCCTTCCGCCATGTGTCATTTGTGTATTTGTGTGTGTGTAAATGAGCGTGTTACTATAGAGGATCGCCCCCGTCACTCTAAAGCACCATTAATTGTATCCCAATGGTGAATGGTACCGGTCACCCATCCGACTACTGACCCGAATCAACGTTGCTGCACGTCAGTTCGGGGCCGTAACCGATGCGCCACCACCGGCGTGTTGGCCTATTTTTTATTGCAGATTTGGAAAGTTCTCGGAGAGTACTTAATTTTTTATCTAACATGTTATACCCTTCACTTTAACGGTTTCGCGGTTATAAACCCTTCTTTCAAAATTGCGCCCCATTTTTTGAGATTTTTTTGTAGAGAAACTAATTGACGCCGGCGCCTAAATTTTGAATTGAGGTACAGGTTAAGACCTCGTATACCTTTACATATTTTTTTTTCGGGTAATTTATGAAAAAAAATAAATAAATAAATAAATAAATAATAATTTTTAATGTTGTCATTTTTTCGAAAATTTCAAATGGCACCCCCCTAAAAAAATTACGGCGTTGTACAGCCAAAACTCTAATTTTTTCATTGGTACAAAAAAATTGCATATTGCATAACAAAATTTCGGAGAAAAAAGGAATTTCATCGCAAATGTCGGGAAACGTTTTCCGTTCCCAAGTGTGCCATGAGAAAACAAAAGATTGGTAATTGTCAAAGTAAATTATTAGACGCCAGTAGCAGCCATAAATCATTTTTGATAAACGTTCTAAAAATATTCGGAACTCAAGAGGAAATGGTTGACGTGATATTTATTCTTGGAGAATGTAACAAGAATTGTTTCTTGGCGTGACGAGTGTACGCTGCGAGATATCCGCACAGGGCACATCCAAATGAACGTGCGTTTCAAAAAGTGTTGGAGAGATTTACTACTATGGGAAGTGTGAAACGGCTAAGGAGAGTTAGAAAGAAGGCAGTTTTTGCCGAAAATAATGAACTGCAGGTTCTGGAGACAGTTATTGAAGATCCTCATACCAGTATCCGTGATATTAGTAGGAATCACGATATTTCAACGCGATCCGTACATCGTGTTCTTCAAAAGTACAAATTCCGTCCATTTAAGATTCAACTGCACCAAGAATTGCAACCTCAAGATTTTCATGCGAGGCAAGATTTCTGCATGTGGGCTATCAACAAAATTGAGCAGGAGGAATCATTTCTTATGCGCGTATTATTTTCTGATGAAGCGACGTTCCATAGAAATGGGCATGTCAATCGCCACAACTACCATTATTACGCCGATGAAAACCCACACGCCATGCGAATGATAAACCACCAGCAAAGATGGTCGCTGAATGTTTGGGGAGGCATACTTGGAGAACACCTTTTGGGTCCTTATTTCATCGAGGTGCACCTGAACGGCAACAGTTATTTGAGGTTCCTTCGCGACGACTTGTATGATCTCTTGGAAAATGTCCCTCTAGCCGCTCTACGACAGATAGTTTTCCAGCACGATGGGGCTCCTGCACATAATAGCCGTGTCGTTCGGGAATTTCTCGATGAAACGTTTCCGGACTCCTGGATTGGTCGTGGGGGTCCTGTGAGGTGGCCGCCAAGATCACCAGACCTCACTCCCCTTGACTTCTTCCTTTGGGGCCATATCAAAGACGAGGTTTACAGGACGGTACCAACTACTGTCGAGGATATGAGGGAGAGAATCCGCGCGGCTTTCCGCGGTATATCACCAGAAGTCCTTAGGGCAGTGTCTAGAGCCTGTGAGTCGAAGTTGCGGTTATGCCTCCAGCAGGAAGGTCGTCATTTCGAACATTTAGTTTAAGTTGTTAAATTTTATTTATCTGCATTTTTCATATCATGTTGAATAAATAGGTACATACTATTATGTTGACCGTATTTGTGTTTTTGTTTTCTCATGGCACACTTGGGAACGGAAAACGTTTCCCGACATTTGCGATGAAATTCCTTTTTTCTCCGAAATTTTGTTATGCAATGTGTATTTTTTTTGTACCAATGAAAAATTTAGAGTTTTGGCTGTACAACGCAGTATTTTTTTTTTTAGGGGGGTTTGAAATTTTCGAAAAAAATGACAACATGCGAAGATCAATCAAAAATTTTTTTTTCTTCCATAAATTACCCGAAAAAAAAATTATGTGAAGGTATACGAGGTCTTAACCTGTACCTTAATTCAAAATTTAGGCGCCGGCGTCAATTAGTTTCTCTACAAAAAAAATCTCAAAAATGGGGCGCAATTTTGAAAGAAGGGGTTATAACAGCGAAACAGCTAAAGTGAAGGGTATAACATGTTAGATAAAAAACTAAGTACTCTTCGAGCACTTTCCAAATCTGCAATAAAAAATAGGGCATTCCATTTAAAAAAACATAAGTTTGGTACGCCACTGATGATTAGAAATATTTTTGAAACATAGCGACGGTAATTATGCACCACTTTACTCTTAGATTTTTTTCGATAGCTTTTATCGTAAGGGAGCTATGGTCCGAGGCGTCTTAAGTACCACACCCGGTATATCGCATTGTGTAAGTCCAATCGGATTCTATTAAATAGTGTTACAAAGATAAGATTTCGTACTAAAAAACTTTTCTGACAGTTTTGTGTTTGAGTCAACTAGTTTTGTTTGAGTTCTAGTTTCAATTAATCGCGCCCAAAATTAACACTAGCAAAGAGAAAATACTGTATATTTTACTGGTTTTCTTCGATAAGGCGAAAACGCAAGCCAGTAAACTGAAAATATGAATCACTAGCAGTTTTGGTTTAGTCGATTTTGTTCCGGTAATTTCGATGTCAAAGATGCAAAACGCATTTGTCGAAAATATTATATTATAATTATAATATAATATAATTTCTCCAAGATAAGTCTTTCATAGTCGATATCAAAAACTCTTCTATCTTTGATGTTTTACTTTAATATTTAGAATCCTAATTCCATTTAGCTTAATCCAATTACAGGTATTAAAATAATTTTATCTAATAATGATAATCATAATTTACTAATAACACATTTTCATACTACCACCTAAACTCGAACTTTTCAATGCCCATAAGAACTTATGACTGCACTGTATATTGATATGTTTAATAACCCATTAGGAATAATCCATTTATAACTCATAAATGGAAAATTTGAAAAAATAACCAATAATTAGAAAAACACGAAAACATACTCGTAGATCTACAACAACTAATTCACTTATTGAAACAACTATTCCCTTGGCTAATACCTCGACAGATATTGAATTAAACAAAAGTAATTTGCGTCTTTCAAATAGCAAGGCTATCAAAGCTACACTAGTTTGAAAGTATTAAGTATTAAGAAGCATCTATTTAAATTTAGTTATCTCTAAGGATAAGCACACGTTTCACCTTTCTCGAGAGAAATTCTACACAACTTATCTATTTGTTTTTGGAAATGTAATAATAAATAACCATATGAATGGTGGTGAACATTGCAACATGATTTTTGATTAATACTAAATTAAAAGCACTGTTTTCTTCAATATTTTACTATTCATCCATCAATCACATTCACAATAGAATCCGAATATAACGATTAAATTAATTATCTCGATCTTTCAATTAACAAAATAAATAATAAACTCATGAATTTAAGTTTAACTTTATAGAAAATCTACATCTATATGTAGACTCCATCATTCCAAATCACTCCCGTCGCCCACAAAAACACAAATTTGCGAGTTTTAATTCAACGATTAAATAGAGACCTCAATATTCCTCCAAAAGCCTTTAGCAACGAAGTCCGCACAATAATATATATCGCAATTAAGAGTGAATACATAGAAGTGACCTTAAAAAATTAATTAATAAAATTGAAATTGAGCGGCTTAATAAATATTTATATGCACAATAGGAACCGGTAAAAAAATCTTTAAAAGCAATCACATATTTTAGAATTTTAAGCTTAAAAATCAAACATTTTCTTGGAAACTGTAATGTCAATATTTGTTTCAAACCTCATAGCATAATAATAACTAGACATAATGAATAAATCTGGAATTTATAGACTAACCTGTACTCAATGTAAAAGCATGTACATTGGCCAATCTGGTCGTAAATTCAAAATATATATAAATAGCTGAATAGTTGAGGCTGTTGTTGAAAGTTCATATTCCAATCACTTTGGTATTTTCGTAAATGAAATACGATAAAACTTTCAAATATTTATTTTGCCGTTCGTGACAATTGTTTCGACACACTGTGTCTTCTTCAGGCGAAGAAATGATACAAAAATTTTACATTTAAAACTATTTATACTAAGTGTGCGGTGGTGAGGTCGAACTGATGCTAGAATAAGTTCAATAATGGTGAGTTGGACAGTTCCGTTTGATCATTTAATAAATTTCCCGTTCTTATTCTTTTATTGATGGAAACGATGGAAATCAATAAAAGGAAAAAGAACGGGAAATTGATTAATATATAAATAGGTTAGATTTCATAACTTTAGAACATTTTATGTGTGATAATGACTAGCTGTTATTCGAAACTATAGTCACGTGTAATTTTAAATAAAGTGGTAAATCAAAGTCTTCGTGTCTATTTGTTTACTGTATTCAAGATGTACGAGGGTACGTTTTTAAATACGAGGAATGGAATAAAAGGGGATGAAATAGTATTACTAAATTATGTTTCTCTTGTAATATATTCTCCTGCAACCGTAACAAATTTCTTAGATCTATGAATTAACTTCTGAATACCCTTATATAGATTGATTTATCTTTCTCTGAAAAATACGCTGAAAGTGCATCCTAAACTTTTTCATAGAAAATGTCTTTCTTCAAAACTTCTTTTTCAAAATTGGAAAGAGATAACTGCAGCTAAAGCAACTCGACTCTTGTGAAACGGATCATTGTCGTGCGAGAGCAGGACACCTTTGGTTAATTTTCCTCTTCGTTTCTCTCTGATAGCTTCTTTTAACTGCGCTTAAGCGTAGAAGTACTATAGAAACACCTTTTCTTATAACCAATCAAGAAACTTCCTTCTGTATCCTAGAAAACTGTCACCGTGAGCTTTCCCGTCGACAGCGACACCTTAAATTTCGTGTGGTGTGTGAGCAATCTACGCACTCATCTTGCACTGACTTTTGACATGTCGAGATGATTATGGAAGACCTTAAAAATGGTTGTTTCAGATACTTCGACCATTTCTGCAAGTGGTTTTTTCTTCAAATGTGCAACCTCCAATACTAATTTTTTGAGGTCTGAAGTGGTGAACTCAACAGACCGCCCGAGAATCGTCTTCAAATTCCTTGCATTGCTTAAAGAGATTGTCCCATTTGTATACCATGTCGTTCCTTGTATAAGAGTCCTCTTAAACAGATAATACTCAATATGGTTTGAACACTTTTTTCTCTGTTGCAAATATTGCAAATTGTGTGTTATCATTACCCAGGTTCGCCAATTAAACTCTATCCCGGATGTACAAAAAAATTGATCCAAATTATCTTCGTTGATTCGTTTCTAATAGTGTTAATTCATTATTGATCTTTTCTTGAATTTCGGCGTAGTTTTTTCCGTAATATATAATGCAGGTATTATCTGCATTGTCAAACATAACTTAAATGTGCATTTAAAGTGTTGTTAACTTTAATAAGTAATTCGAATATGTTTACTCAAGAACAGAAACTCACTTGATTGTATTGGTTATTAGAATCTTATTTTCGCAACGGCCGTCGTTAGGAAAATGGAGAATGGGAGTATTTAATGGCACTAACGCCGCAAGACTTTCATACAAGATTTCCGCATGTAATTATTAACAACAATACGTTTACTCGTGATGTGAGAGCTATTGTGCAATGTTTTCGCGATACAGTATCCTTCGACATCACTTTTCCAAACGACGCCGACGGCCGTTGCGAAATTAAGTATCTAATAAGAACCTTTTCTGTTCTTGAGTAAACATATTCTAATTACTTATTAAAGTTAACAACACTTTAAATTCACATTTAAATTATGTTTGACAATTAAAATGTCAGTCAAAATTTGGCACATGTAAGAATCGACCTACGTTTTTGATTCCAACGCCACCTGGGACTGCAATAATTGTTGGACACCCGTTATATGGTTTGCCATTTAGATTTAGTTCTAGTATATCGTTGGTATATATTATGTATAGTATTGGTGGTAGTATACCTTCTTGTCTTATTCCATATTCTGAGAATATCGGTATGCTTTCTTCATTTTTATTTTTTTATTATTTGGGGTCTAAGTAGGTATTTATAAGGTGAATGTCTTTTTGATTCCTGATTCCCACAACCTTTAATTTTTCTTTTAGTTTGCTTTTTGATACAGTATCTAAGGTCTTCTTTATATCAATGCAAATCCCAATTTAAATAATCGTTTGTTCTCGTAATGTCATTTACAAGGACATCACAATGCGTTGTAGAAATTCGTGGAATTTTAAATTTAAATAAACTCAATAGCTGCTGGTCGCCAATATGGCTATGAATCAGTTTGTATAGGAAACATAAGCTCACATATATATGCATGTTGTTTATTGAAATAAAATTAAATTCACATAACAAATCATAATAGGGCACATCAATAACAACATCATGATATCTTATGAAATATAAGTAACGAAGAAACTTTTTCTGTATATACTATAGCAGAATATGGCATTTTGCTCACAATATATGATTTGAAAAGTAGACTCATTACATTGGTATCAGTAAATGCGTTGCAATTACGTAAAATAAATCTAAGTAAACGATAACATTCGCGAAATACTTGGGTTACATATTATTAAAAGTAATTTTAATGTCAAAAGTAACACCGATGTCTTTGATTTCTGATAATCTCTTTAATTAATTAACATTTATATGGAAATAATATTAAGTTATATTTCTTGCCATAGCTGACTACAGAATATTTCTTTTGATTAAACGAAAGCTTGTTAGTTTTACACCAATCTGTGAATTTGTTAATATCTTGCTGAAGCTGCGTATAATCTTCTATGCTATCAATTGTAGTACATATTTTAATGTCATCAACATATAAAAGAACATTAGACTTAAATATCTCAGAGACGTCATCCATGTAGAGCAGGAAAAGAAGTGGGCCTAAATTAGAACCTTCAGGTATAACACTAGAAGAGTAGTAGCGTTTAGATTTATGACCATACATTTATACGAATTGTCCACTAGTATACAAGTAAGATGTTAGTACCTTTGTAACATTTTGATGTAACCCAAATTCCTTCAGTTTGGTAATAAGTAAGAAATGATCTAATCTGTTAAATGCTTTGGTCGCCATATTTATATTCACCTACTTGTTATTTTCCATTGCTTCAGGTATTTCTTGGGTAATGTTTGGAGCTGTTGGCCTATGCTTCATAAAATCATGTTGATGGATAGAAAGATGAGGACTCACTCTGTGATATATATGATTGCATAGTATTGATTCAAATACTTTGGAAATAATGCTAAGAATCGAAATTGGTCCATAGTTTTCGATATCTTTACGAGATCCCGATTTTAAGACTGGGCATATCCTCACATCTTTTCGCTGAGTGGGAAATATTTAAGTTTGTAGTATAAGTGTGAAGATATAAGTTAGTGGTTCACAAATAACGGGCGCTGCATCACGTAATATAACTGCGGACACTTCCCTTTAAGACTTTTCAGTTCTTTGAGAACATCAAGAGAAGTTATAGTAAAATCACCAACAATATTCTTATTTGACTCAACAGCAAAATTAGAATTATAATTAGGACTGGGTATTTGATTTGATAATTATTTTATAAAGTGATCAGCAAAACTATTCGCAATATGTTTGGGAGTGTTATATGTATTATTCCCACGTGTCATAGAGTTTGGTACGCGAACAATGCTTAAGAAATATTGCGATGCTTTAAAGCACGCCTATAATATAAAAAGTAAATCAAGTAAATATACATATGAGCCTAAAAGTAATTAGCAGTTGTCTGTATTGGTGCACGAAGCACTTCGAAGCAAATGTTTTTTCGGAAAAACCGGACATGTGCAATAAATAAAAAGAGAAACAGACCGTCAAAGACGCATTATTCTCCAAGAAGACAATTCGTGCTGAAAAAAGAAACGTCTTAATGCGTGAAATAGTCGGATTGATTGATCAAACGCCGTAAAACAGTGATTTGGAATCCAATTACGTCTTTTTTCTTCCTTAAATCAAACATATGTTATCATGAAGTTAATGTTTATCGACGACCGAAGAAGCGATTGATGCACTCAATGTGCTTTTTTAAGGTATCTCAATAGGAGTAGAGTAAGTGTTTTGAAAATTGGCTCAAGCGCATGCAAAAGCATATTGATCTTCCTGGAGAACATTTTGAAAAACAATGAATAATTTCACTTAATATAATAATAATAGTAAACTATTGATGATTTTCAACTTTTCATTTTACTCACTACAATTGTTTCGCTACACTGAAGAAGCTACGGTGTAGCGAAACAATTGTAGTGAGTAAAATAAAAAGTTGAAAATCATCAATAGTTTACTATTATTATTATATTAAGTGATAATGGATTTTCAAAAGATAAGTGCCTCAACAATCAACGAAATGAATAATTTATTTTTTTGTCCTTTATTCTCGAAATATGAAAAAGACCCTCGTATATACAGAAAACCAAATGATTATTGTGGTAAAAACATGTTTAATAATTGTTCTCGTGTTTAATATAACTATAGTCAGCCTTGATTATTATGATTATTCAATATTGATTTATCATTATGTCTTTAAACTCTATTATGTTTTCGGTTAAATATGCGTGTACGGATATTGGCCAAAGATAATATATTGTTATTACTTTTATTAGCTACTTGGTATTATTTTAATAATTATCATCATTATAATTTTATTTAAGTTCCTCGGTAAATACTAACTAATTTACGTAAGATGGAGTTTTCAATTTACTAGTTATAACCATATTTCTTCAGCTAGTGACCTAGATTGCACCCGTATTTATCTGCGTTCGCGGAGACTTAATTAAACTCTGCCAGAGCGTAAATATTATTAAGAGGATTCTATTTAAAACATGAAATTCAAAATATCGATTGGCTGTGTGAAAGCATTGGAAAACCGATTACCGTTTTGTGCAGTTCATTTTCACTGAATGTAGGATATAATCCGAGCTAATAATGGCGAAGGCACGTTTTGTGTAAGTATAAAAATGATATCGCACTGAACGTGCATTATGCCCAACATAAACATAAATTTGTAATAAACTGAAATGCGTTAGCCCTAAAGTGTTTAATCATAACAAAGGCGAACGTTATGTAAATGTCAAGAATTCCTATTCAATATGATATTCCTCTTTTTTAAATATGCAAGGATCAAAAGTGAGCGCTTATTCAAGACTATTTCGATTTCATTATAGATCCAAAATATTATTTAACTTAAATAAAAGTTACGAATATTATGAAAAACTAAATTATATAAAAGCAAATATATAAAAAACTTAAGTTTTAAGATATAAAACATAAGAAAAATATGTTTTATATATATTTTTTAAATAACTATAACCGTTAGAGATTAGAATAGACACTTCATGTTTAATACAGGGGTTATAAGAAAAGTATGAAAAAGTAAAATAAACACGTGAATTCTTAATTCTGCATTTTTTTACGTGCCCATCTTTATTTTTGTACAATTTTTTTATGTATAATAGTAAAAAAAAAATGTTAGCATATTGAATAAAATAAATAATACCTAATACCTAAACTAAAAAGATTTCCAAATTAATAATTTTTGATTGGAAATCTTACTTACATTACAAGTAAAATTTTTGTTTAAATCCTGTGAATGAGAAGGTTTATTCTACAGTCTCGAAATATTTTTTTTGTCTAATGTGCTAATAAATAGTGGTGTATATTTGATTTAGGCACCTTATACCGAAAATAGTCAGAATATTCATAAATTTCGACAAATATTAAACAACAAAAAACAATAAAACGTAATAATGAAAAAGTGGAAAGTAAAAAATATAAAGTATTAATTGAAGCTTTTAATGTTTTTATTTCTGTTTGATGTCATTTTTTAGATGAACTCCATACTGATCGAAAGAACATAATACAGGGTGGTGATTTTGGGATACTTTTCAAAACCGATGTGTAAAGAAATTGCACATTATAGATATTCTTTCAAGCTATGGTTTCTTTAAGCTAGTAAGCTTCAATACTCGAAAAGAAAGGTGTAATGTAATGATATAGATAAAGGCAGAATACGTATTTTTAGTACAAATACGTATTTGTCTGATTTTTCGATACAATAACAATCCATAATGCTCATATGATGCCAAATGTTAAAATAAGCAGAAAAACAGGTGACGCATTTATAAAACCAGAATTCATATTAGAATATAATAAGTATATCGTGCCGATCAATATCTTTCATATAACTTAATACTAAGAAAATATGTTAAATAAATCGATATGTTTCTCTTAAATTGTGCACTTTTAAATTCCTATACCGTAGAATATATAAAAAGCTAAATCCAGAAAAGAAAAGAAATTATGCTTTCTTGTTTGTAACAAATAGCGAAATTCTGGATTGAAAGTAGGCACTGAAAGTGAGGACAGTTCTCTTGTGCACATTGCCGATATCCCTAATTTGCAGGAAGCCGGGCTACACGTACGCTTTATAAAAGAAATCCACTTGAAAGATTGACTGGAAATATGAGATAAGACAGAATAAGAAAAAATGAAAACTCAGGAAAAAAGAAGTATGCTCAAAAACTTCGCCGAGTTTATAAAAATAAAAATGAAGGGATCTGTCAACAGCGACAATTATAACAATAATAATGTAAACATTAATTATTGTTCCCTGTCAACAACAGCTACGGACCGGTGTTTTCCACCCGTTTGGGATATAGTGTAACGTTTAGGCAATAGATGCCTTTATGGTAATATCGTAATCGATCGTTAACCCGGAGAGTTAAATACTCCAAAGAAAATCTAGATTCTCCAACTGCGCTACGCTGTTGAGATCCAAAATAGATCGAAACCGGACCGTGGCTCTTGTTGACAGGGATCAATAATTAAAAATATATTAATTATTCCCTATTGTTCATATTGTCTTCAATTATATCACCTTTGCGTTTATAACTAGTTATATAATAAATAAAAGATTTGACTGCTGAAATGTTTAATATTTCAAATCGCTTATACTGATATATGCTTAATTCTGACAGCAAGTTCTTCATATTAAAAGAACATTATTAGTTCACACAAACAGTACAAAATATTTTTTACATTTGTTTCTATAGTTAAATTGATGCAAATGCATAGTATATATAATAGTATTTTTGAAACTACGCAAAACACAATAAGATTTATGATAAAAATACTTAATACTTTATCTGTATAACTGGATTTATTTTATACTGCTGACTGGTTTCGACAAGACACTTCTCAGTTTCAAAACATAAGTGATTACAAAATAAAACATAGCTATGGTTCCAATCATTTTTAATCTCAAGAAAACAATCAGTTAAAATCAGTGGTAATGATAATATTGTAGTATCAAATGCCCTGGATATAAATATGGTCTTACCACAGGGTAGTATTTTGGGACCACTTATCTTCAATATTTTTATAAATGATGTAAGCATATGTGTATCAGATTGTCATTTAATAAGTTATGCTGACGATACAAATATAATATTTATGGGGTCAACGATTAGTGATGTAATTTACACCGGAAATATAATACTAACTTAACGAATTGGTTTCATAACAATAACTTAATATTAAATTCAAACAAAACGAAATGCACCTTATTTAAAACAAATCAAAATGTCCAAACACCATGTTTAATTAAATTAGATAATATTAACTATGACTTTCCACCTACTGCTAAATTTCTTGGAATATACCTTGATGAAAACTTAAACTATAATGAACATCTTGAAAACCTTTCAAAAATCCTAAGTCGAGCTTGCTACGGTTTACGAGTGCTTTCCAGAACTACCAATAAAAATATATTAAAAGTATTCTACTATGCAAACATTCATTCGCATTTGAAATATGGAATCATATTTTGGGGCAATGGGATAAATGCTACAACAATATTTTGAATCAAAAACAAGCAATTAGAATAATGAACCAAATAAATTATAGCGATAGCTGCAGAGGACTATTCCGACGAAAATATATTAACTTTTATAGGAATTTATATATACGAAAGTATAAAATTTTTGTGAAAACACAAACATCTATTTCAAAGGCAGAGATTTGTTAATACACATAACACTATAATTCAAAATATATTGGTCAATCGGGACGCAATTTTACACAAGATTAAAAGAACCCATTAGCGCATATAAAAACGGCACAAATAAATCAACATTCGCTAATCACATTAAGGAAAACGGTCACTCATTTGAAGAAGACGCACTCGAGGTAATCCACTTCGCCGAAAAGGGACTTAAGATGGATTTACTGGAGTTCATTGAGATCTTCAAGCTAAATCCGGATATCCCCATCATTAATGACCAAACGAACCTTATGTTCTCCCCGCTTTTCGATGCGTTATAAATTTGGTGACAAATGTAATTTTAAATATTAATTGTTTGATAATGACAAGCTGAAGTTGTCGAAACTATAGTAACAAGTGTTATTAAAAAAGTGATAAAAACAAAGTTATTCGTTTTATTTTATTTTGAATCATAAAATGTATCACGAAGTAAAAGCCTCTACAATTACTTATACAATTACTTATTTATAACACTATAAGTTAGCTTTTTTTGAAATGGGCCCACATTACTCATGTCTTAAATTATTTAATTCCCAAACATTCTCAAATTTAAAAACATCTTTAAAAGAGTTCCTGATTGAGTTAGAACCCTACAATATATAAGAATTTTATGCACGTTAGTTATTACGTTAGTTTTCCTTTTGTATTTATTACTGTTTATTTTTGACTCTATTTCATGTAACTGTAATATTTGAACATAATCTATGTAAATTATTGTAGGAACACTGAAATAAAGAACTATTATTATTATAATTATTATTGTTATTTTTTTTATAATATTAAAGCAATTGATAGTATGTTGAATAAATAAATAAATAATATTAATTTTAACAAACAGCCGAGAATAGAGGAAACAATACTTAGAAAGCAAATCATGTAAATAAGATATTAAACATTACTATTTTTATTTGTTTGCAACTTTTAAATCTGTATAGAGACAGATTACCGACATCCTTCTTTGGATCTATTGAAAATTATTGTTTTGGAATTATTTATAACTGTTACTTGTCAATTAAATTAAAGCAAATAGATATATTTTGCATGGATACTGTTAGAACAAAACGATTAAAAACGATATAATAAAAGCAGATGGAAGATCAACATGTGTGGGGCCAACTTAACAACATGTAAAAATTTGATACCTGGATATGTTTTACCACCTGATAGATATTTATATTATGAACTCTTTCTATTTTAGCGTGATTCTAATCTGTGTGGATTAAGGAATTATAAGGACGGTCACGTTCTTTATATTCACTTAATATTTTGTCAAGGTCAAGTGCAGCGAGAACGATAGCCGTAATTCATAATCAATAGAAGACGTTCGCTGCAATGGCAGGATTCAATGGCCTAATGCAAAAATATCTCCTAGTTCGAAGGATGAAACACTGAAGTCATAATTTAAAATTATTTCTTTTAAATTTGTTTCTAGAAAAAAATACTTTAATTCATACATTTCGGATAAACGAAAACGATACATAATAGTAAGTAAGTAGATGACTTATTTTTATTTAAGTTTAGAAAATACTTGAGAAAACATAAGAAAGCATTTTATATTAATCAAGCTCTAAGTTAAAAATACGAAGAGCATAAAATTTTTGAGTTACCTAATTTTTGTTAATTAATTAGTTAATTATTTTTAATTACAGCTTTTCAACTAGGATTTTTATTCATTGGTTTTCTTGTTTTCATTCATTACTTGTATCTATTTAAATAATATTTTGGGAAGAGAACTATAATAGTAACAAATCCCAATAAATATATACAGAAATGCACGTTATAAACAATGATTAATTTAGCGATCAAAATGAGTTAAATGAGTTAATAATTATTTACAAGTGTTTTTAATAAACAATTTGATTATTCATAAATATAAATAAAGCCTGTATGATTAAGTAAATAATTATAATGTCTCTTTCTGTATTTCATACAATGTTACTAAAAGAAGTGTATTTATTTTACTTTTATGGTATTTTTTTTGAGGAAAATATGTTACAATCTGTCGCAATTTGGTTTTTGAACAGAACTGTCATACATCAATACATAATATATTGCTGTAAGAATGGTTTATTATCAATGTCAACATTTATTGATTTTATTAAAGCCTTCGATTGAGTAAATTACGCATTACTACTTTTGTGAGTACTGCTAAACTAAATAACATATAATTTGACTATTCCATTATTAAGCATGTCGTTAAGGTTAATTTTAGGTTCAGTATTATTCCTGGCATGTATTTTACACTTTTTATAAGTACTATCAGTTATTACAAGTCATTTATCTGTCGAAAGGCTATAATTTCAAACAGAGGAAATGGTTATCTCAGAAATTTTAGTAAATCAGGATTAACTCTAAATAAAATGAAATCAGTTAAGATTATATTTATAAAAATTGTTCGTTTCTTAGGTACTATGTTTGATATAAAATTAAATCATAGTGACTATGACAAATAACAAAAAGAATAAACGGAAAGAGATAGAATGACGAAAAAACAGAAAACGCGGAATAGAGAAGGCACTGAAACACAGGAGTGATAGAAGTTCGAATAATGAAGGATCAATAACGATAGTATCTTGGAATGTAGCTGAGATTAAGTCTAAATAGAAGAGCATTGCGTGGAAAAAAGATTTCAAAGATTGTTTAACTGGAAAGGACATTGTTGAATTAGTTAAAATGTAGATAATAAGGGAAGAATGGGAGGACATAAAGGGGTAGCTATCAGGGGGGCGAATAAAAGAGGTAATAAGATCTGCAGCGAAGAGCATTTCAAGGAAAGATATAACAAGAATGTAAATGCAAGAAGTAATTAAATCGGACCATTTACCACTGAACGTAGCGATACAGTTTGCCTAAAGAAAGGAAGTGGAGCAAAAACAAGTATGTGAGAATTTGAATAATGGTATAAATTCCGCTAGGAACATGAACAACAGGTTAGACCAATATCATAGTGGAATGTGAAAGAAAAAATTTACTTAGTTCCATGAAGAATATCGACATTAAAAGACAAAAGTAAGAAAGCCAATGAGAGAATCCATACTATGCATTGAATTATATGAAGGCAGCTAGAAATAAGTATAATAGTAATGTATGAAAAATAATACAGGCTCTGGAAATAACGAGTATAGAGTTAAAAATATATAGAAGTGAAGCAAACATATGTACTATTCTAAAATAGGAGAAAGAAAGAGACGAATAGGAGTGTCATTACAAGAATGGAGGAAATATGTAGAGAAAATAGTAGACGTTCATGTTTGATAGAAGACAGAATTCTAAGGGAAGTTATTGAAGATTTCACAAAAAAAATTATAAAATAAACTTTTGTTGAAGTATAACAAGAATAAGCAGCAGGGGATGGATGGACTAAAAGCTGAGATGTGGAAGAAGATAGAAAATAGAGGAGAGAAAAGATTTAGATACCTAAATATATAAATACTTCGCTAGTCATATATATGGTGAGTGAATATCAAATAATTATAATCCCGAAAGTCTGTACAAGACGGTCCCGCAAAAAAATTTATCTACGGACACTGAATCCATTATTTTTATATTTTATTTTCACCTAGTAATTTGAAACTAAACATTTTTCCTTTCATTAATTTCGTCTTTTCTATTATTTAAATTTACGTTCCGTGGTCTGCCGTGTTTGTTTTTTCTAAGCCCTCACAAACAACCCTGGGAGGTGAAGTGTGTGTCCCGTGTGTTTTATTGTTGCTTTCTTCTGTTTTAAATTAGTAATTAATTATTATGGCTACCACTTAAACAAGAATGAAGTGGCGTCTCTCTTTAAACAAGAATTTAAAACCGCAATGAAAAGTGTGTTTAATGAAATTAATAAAGTTAAACATCGAACAAACGTTTTTAATTGAAAATAACATTGTGGCTGAAATTGAAGACCGTCAACAACGATCCTTAAATGTTAAATGGAAAAAATGAGACATATCGACCATTAAATTAATTATTAATTAGTTCCGTCCACCAATATTTTTAAAGCAGCCAAAGGAATTGACACGAGAAATATCATATTTTCTATCGATAGAACCAAGATGCAGCGAGATCATCTGTCATCTTTAAAATAGGGATTTAAAAGTCGTAAAGAAAACGGCGAACGAAACTTAACGATTAAATATTTCCAAGGACTTCCGTCAATTGTATCAACCAATAGTAATTCGAATTCAAAAAACTGAAAATTTATTTTCAAAATGTGTGCGGAATGCGCTCGAAAATTCGTGATTTAAATGTAGGTGTTCATCTATTTAATTACGATATTATAATTATTGTAAAAACTTAGTTAGATTAATCTATATCTAATAGTGAACTGAGCCTTAGTGAATTTACATTGTATAGGTGTGATAGATCCAATAATAATAAGTCACGGGTCGGTGGTGTTAATATTGCGGTTCGTTCTAATCTTAATAGCAGTATTTTAAATGTTTCATCCACTATTGAAGAGATAATGTCAAAGTGCAAAACAACTTAATATTATCTTCCGTATATATTCCACCAGGATCTAGTTCAACGCTATATATTTAATTAATTGCTCACTTAACCCGTGGTGAAACATATTTGAAAAATCTTGATTAGAAATTAAAAACACTTGGTTTGTTTCACAAAATATTTATTCTTTTTTCTCAGACTAGTTTCGACGAAATGTCATTATCAAGGAGTAATGAATAATGTACAAAAGGATACACTAATATATATGGATTACACATTCAGGTAATAAGGGCCGTCATAATCGGGGACTTCCAAATCTCTTCAATATTGTATATTGATTTTTTATGTTCTTGCAATCTTGCTTCAAAAGTTAGTCCTGTCTGTCCTATGTATATATGATCACAATCACCACACTTTAATTCGTAAATACCGCACTTCTTTAATTGGTCTATTCTTGAGTTGTTGCATAATATTTTTTTGATGTTCAGTGGGTTAGTCATAATAACATTAAAATTGTACCCTTTAAGACTATTTAAAATTGTATTTAATAACTCACCAGCAAATTCTAATTTATGCCAATTATTTTTTTCTATTTTATTGTATGCGTTATAAAAATATTTATCTAATTGTTTAAATTTTTTCTTTTTAACTAGTTTGTCTATTAAGGGGATTTGTTACCTTGTGGAGATTGCAGTAAGGTATATGTCAGCCAAACAGGTAGAAACTTTGAAACCAGAATCAAAGAACATCGGACGTGCTTCACCCAAAATAAACCTAATTCGGCATATGCAGAACATCTCCAGGAGCATAACCACACATTCAACAACAACTTTAAGATTCTCCATAAACGCAACAAGGGACTGAAGCTCAATCTATTGGAATCCATGGAAATCAACAAATTTAACAAGAGAGGACTCATTTTAAACGACCAAACAGAGACCAACAATTCGCCATTATTAAATATTTTTTGATTTCCATGTCAATATTTTTCGTTTGTAAAATCTTTTAAAAATGTTTGTTAACAACCGCAAATCCCCCCAAATCCCCACCCTCACAAAGTATAAAACACAATTTGTATTCTGTCACAATCATACATCTACCTGATGATACCACAGTGTGGCGAAACAATTGTCGTAGTACAATAAATTAATTTTTGAAACCTCACGCTATACCAGTGTTTTATTAAGTGATAAAATATATAAGTCCTTTACGTTGTAGATAATTCACTAATAAATAGAAAAAACACGAAACTATATTCGTAAAATCTACAACAAATGAGTCTTATTAAGACTACAAGAACAAATCACTTTTGAAACAACTACTTCTCTAGCTAATACTTCGACAGACATTGAATAATACAAAAGCAATTTGCGTGTTACAAAATAGCAAGGCTATCAAAGCAACACTAGTTTGAACGTATTTCTTTCTGTAAAATGAACTAAAAATGATTGAATGTGACTATACTATGGTAATTTGGAAAAAGAAATGAATTTAGGTTGATGTAATTAAAAATAAATTAGCAAAAGCAATTAAATAATTCAAATTTGCTAATTAGATACGAATTCAAGAAGCTTGTAATGCAGTCCCTCAGGCTGACACTGACAATTTAATTTCTAGTATGCCTAGGTGAGTTGCCGAGTGCTCCAGAAATCGTGAAGAAACTCATTAATGAAATTAAAGAAATTTTAATAATTTCTTAGTGTGGATTATTTACGTATTGTCTGAAATTTTCATAAAAATTTAGCGACGAATTCTTGGTGTTCTATTTCTTATTGGGGCCAGTATATATGATAATAATAATAACCATATAGATAACGAGATCACAGGAGGTTCGTTCAATACGGATTTAGTTAATTTATCTACATTCAATATTAATATTACGGAGATATTTGTTGCTTCTCTGTCTGATTAATGTAACCCAGGACCTGATGGTATGCTTCACTATTTTGTAAAAAATTGAAATTGAACATTATTTTCAACGTTTCATTAAAAACGTGCGAATTTAATCTGAATAGAAAGTTTCATCCATCCAATATTTCAGACTGGCAACCGAAACGGTATTGAGGACTAGAGAGGCGTTTCAATTCAATCTACCATTCCGAAGTTACTAGATAGACTAATTGCAGATTAATTAATGTTCTGCAAAAGTATTATATATGATGAGCAACGTGATTTTTTTGTAGGAACATCTACCATATAAAACTTACATATCTACCAATATTATATTAACAATGCACTCGAGAATAGATGCAGTATACACAGATTTCTCCAAAGCCTTTGATCGTATATTTCAGTCAATTTTACTATGCAAATTGCATTCTATGAGCTTTGGAGAATCTGTGACGAAATGGATTCGTAGCTATGCATCGAATAGAAAACAATTTGTTAAAATTATATTTCTAATCCAATTACTGTTACCTCCGACATTCTCACTGTGAACCTATACTTTTTTTATTATTTATGAATGCCCTAAATTCATATGTTAAACATTATAGATTTTTATGATGTCGCTGACTTATAGGATGATCTAATCAACGTGGTGTTCAGACAAGGATTTCTATTTCAATTACAACAAGTGTATGTCAATATTTTTTAGTAGGGGTCGTATTATTAATAATACGTTTAATAATGTATTTTTTATAAATAAGTGGTAAAATATTGATAGGGGTTTTTAATTAATGTTTAAATTATGAATTACTATGTAATACCGAATAAATATTAATTTACGTTGTTTATTTTGCTTTGGCGACGGGTAATGTTTAAAGAAGATTTTTCAATATTTTATCATAAAATCTGTTTGAAATTGCTAATTAAGTGATCTACGTATTACGGTTCAAATTTATCGTTTAAAAGTTCCAGCGAAGGGAACGGAACTTAATAAGGTTGTGCTAACTCAATTTTCTTTCCCTAACAAGTGTTTCCTGTGATGAGGAAATAATTTCGTAGTTATGCTACTCTGCTTTATTAATATATTAAAATAATATTATCACTGGAAAATATAATTATTTATGCCGTTGTGGTAACTTGTAAATGAATTTAAAAAAATGGATTTTATTTTAACTCTAAAAGGTTTTAATTAATTATTTTTCTGTCAGTATGAATATGAACTGTGTAAATATGGGAATGATATAGCAAATACTTATTTGTACGAAGCTAGTATTTATAATAAAAATGCCTACTGACACATACATTAAAAAGTGTCTAGATCTCAGTGGGCCTCAAAAAAACTTTTTATTTGTTGTGCAAGTTAGATTAATAAATGTCCTCTGTTTTATCACACACTGGTTTTCATTCGTCGTAATTTTTAATTGTTTGTTTGAATTAATTAATTAATGTAATAATTAAATATATTTATAATTTTGACACCGTTTAAAATATTATTAATATAAAGAAATCCTGAATTTTGTTAATTGCATTTGTTTATATTTCATTCAAAATTTGGGAAGGTGTTTGAAATAAGTCAAGATTAGGTTGTTTAATGTTATAAGGTTTTTTATGTTTAATTCTTGTGTCTTTCTCTATAGTAGTAGTTCTAATTTGTACAGTTGTAAATTTGTGTTGTTTCGTTACTGTTGTTGAAATTTTATTTGTCTTTTTAGTTTGTTCTTCTTCTAATTGTTTTCCAACGTTTGTAAAGTAGTAATTTATTTCGTTTGCTATTTCTTTTATATTTTTGAAAAGAGTTCCATTTTTGGTTCTAATTTCTCCAATTACTTTTTCCTCTTTTTCTATTGTTTTAATTTATTATTTGTCATAGAGTTTTTGTGTTGTATTTGTTATTTTCGTACTGACTTTTGAAGTATTGAGTTTTTTATGCCTGTAATATTCTTCTTTTATAATTTCGTTTGTCAGATTTTTATTATATTTCTTCTGTAATTAATGTATCTTGTTAATTTTCTTTTTTCTTTATTAATCCAAGGATTTTGTTTCCTTCTTTTTATCTTTGTGGAATTTTTGGTTACTTCGTATTATATATTCTAGAGTGGTTGATATTTGTTCAAAATTATATTTTTCATTTATATTAATGTTATTTATTTCAAATTTCACTTGTTCGTAGTTTATTTTGTATCACTATATATCTGATATTTGCGTTTTATATGTTCTAGGTTTCTTATTTGAATATTTATAGGATTGTGGTCCGACATGCTTGGCCTTGTGATTTTTATTTTGTTTTCGGTTTGTTGGTCTATTATTGGTTTTTACTATTTTCATTAAATATTGTATATGATTTTGAACATACGTTATTTCGTATTTGATAATTATTTTCTATTATTATATTTTTATATTCTTGTTATTTGTTTTTTATCTATTGTTTATATTTATTTATATCACTATATATTGTTTAATTATGCACTTTATTTTCTTGTATTTATGCACTTTTGCTTAACCTCACTTTTATTATTATTTCCAATTGTAACGCTATATTAAATTTTAAAATATGATTTGTAGAAAATGTGTACTTCAGGAAACAAAAAGAGTTTTGGGGATTAAACCCCAGATAATAATTCCATGATAATAGAAATGAAGGTATTAAAGGCTATTAAATAAAAAAGAAAATTATATTCTGGTTCGTGTAAATTATTCTTGGCATTGGTTTCTTGTGGCATCGATTGCTAAGGTCATTTGCTGCTACTTTTTATATTTATTAATAATAATAGTTGCAAGTTTAGCACGAGGCTCCAAAAATTATAAATGCAATAATATTTTTTAAACTAAATAAAAAACAATGTACCGGTTGTTGGCTGTAAAATGCTCAACAACACAAGGCATTACGAACAGTTACTCGGTCTAGTTGATGTAAATGCTTCACTGGGCGAGAAGGACAATCAGTAAATAAATTAACAAATAGATTAAAATAATCAGGCTAGGCGGACATTCACAAAATAAATTAACACATATAATAAAATAACAATTGGAGATAATACGAGATAGATAAAATATTTAAAATCATCTGACCTAGTTGGTGTAAAGGGTTAACTTGGTGAAAATAAATAGAATAAATGAAGAAATCTAAGTTAACACAAAGAGATAATGTTCAACAACAACAAATTAAAAAAGCTGAACTGGTACTAATAGTACCTCTAAATTCTGCTTCTACACAGAATTTATAGGTCTGTCGTTTGAAGAAAAGTAAAGATAACTTTCACCGACGAGACGAAATTACCCAAGTCACATGATATTTTTCCTTGGGGCTTTAGCCTTAAAAGCCGCCTTAGGTAGGCTAATTTGCATCATCATTGGACATGTATTGCTTGATGTCAGAGCCACCTCCTGTCTCCTTCTCAGATCAACCGGTAATTTTCACGCTGTCACAGATAATTTTACAGATTTAAGCTTACTTTCAAGACTCTCCCAATTCAATTGCCACATTTTGTTGACCAATGTCGTATCATCGACTTTCATGTTGTCTTCCCGACACATAGCATGGTCAACCCGATCCCCATATATTTGCTATATCACTGTCTTCGATACATACGTGTGATTTCACCAAAATGAAGAGAAAATGTTTATCAGTTGGTTCAAGAAAGTCGTATGTTCTGTGCTAGATCATTATTTTAGTGTTCAGGAATACTTTGCAGGGATAAGAGTGAATTAGATAAAATGAGGAATGTTTTAGTACTAAACAAACCGCAGTAGATGGGCGCTTGATAAATTGCATAGAGTTCGATCATTTATGCGGAGGTTAATAGTTCAAGTATCTACTAATGTGGAGTTTGGTTAACCGTAATGGCTGCTTCCTCTCCAGAATCAGTTTTGAATTCATCCTATTATATGTAACAAGAGTTAATATAACGATTTGTAATTTCGTTTAGATTTATCGGAACAATAGATTTTTATGTTTCTGTTTTCGTAAACTTTAACTATTCTGAGATGGTATTTATTGTCGAAACCGTTCATAGTACTATTTTACCGGCTCCGACTTATAAACGATAAATTCAAATTTTAATTTACCCGAAATTAAAGTTTGAACCCTTGCACTCGAATACACACCGGCCTTTTGACAGACGGTCTCAAGGCGTATTTACAATACGCTATACTAAATTCCGATTAATTAATATGCTTTGGGTTGCTACAGTCGCTTCATACCGCGAAACGAATTAAAGGCGCCTGTATTTCAACTGCAGCTTCATCGCAGCAGAGATTATTTATTGGTTTAGTTCTAAAAGCTCCAGTGGTATATCGAATACATATATGGTGTATAGAATCTAGAATTTTCAACAACGATTCACGAACAGCGGAATATACTGCGCATCCGTAACGGTCTGCACAGAACCAGCGCTTGATACAGCTTGGACCTCCGGCGAGATCATTAATATGGGGATGTAACGACAGAGACCTGTCAAATATTAGTCCTAGAAATCTATATGAGTCCACGCTTTGGATAACAGAACCATTAATGTAGAGATTAGTGTTCCTGTATGGTTTTCGTAGAAGTAAATAAAAATGGTGATGTGGCCATCATAATACTTTCCCTATATTTTTCTCAAAAAATATGGAGTTTACGTAAAAAGGCTATTCTTAATAATTTGTTCACTTTTGAATTCTCTACAATTATTTGTTATATAAATTTCATGTAACTCCAATATTTTATTAACAATTATCAAAAAATGTCAAAAGTTTCAATTTTTATTTTTTTTTCTCGAAAGTTAAGAATTTTTTGAAAAATATATTTTAATAAAACTTGTTCAGTTCTTCATTCCCTTTAGCTTTTGTTTGAAAAGTTTTGTAAAATTTTTCATATTAGAAAAAATATCTGAAAAAAACAAAAAACGGCCTCGAGTAAACATCCACTTCCGGTTCATGAATGTTTACCAAAAGCTTTTCAGTTCCAGTTTTGAACAATAAAACCTTAAGTTTAAAGTTTCACCTCCATCGGATCATTCGTTTTTGAGATACAGCACCCACGAACAGACAGACAGACAGACAGACAGACACACACACAGACACAAATTTTTTTTTTCCAGAAATTAGTGTTTTGGGTTCAGGGGACCCCAAAACGAATATTTCCGCAAAAAAAAATTTTCAAAAAAAAATCACGATCACAATACTTCCCCTATATATACTTCGTATATAGGGAAAGTAAAAAATATATATTAGTATTAGTATCATGTATCTGTCACTTTCTCCTAAAAAGCGGATATAAAACAAATTAAGGACAAAATATAAACTTCTAGATGTGAACGAAGAACGCTGACTTTCCAACATCATGGTGGCAATTGGGTTTGATTGGAAAAACATAATCTATTATGAACTTCGCCCTTGCTTCTTTCGAACAAAATTTTACGTATGTTTTTGTAATTTGTATTTGTATGTATTTTTTAAAGAACAAAGACCAAAAATACAAAGTAATAAATAAAAAAATAAATAAATACGACAAAATTAATGCAAGTCATATTTGACTCCGAAAAGCGAAACCACACAACGAGCATTTTGAACGATTTTATCAATGCTCCTCTGCAATTGCCAGTATGGTATCTCCGGCTATGCAGATTGCGTCGTCAACATACATGGGGTATTTGCGAGGGTACTGTCATAAGTTCCATTATTGTTTACCGCTACAAAATGCTAATGGTAGGACCTTGCGGTATTGTACGTGGAGAGAAAACATCGGTAGAATAGGAAAGCCTTAACAAATAGTGATAGACAGCCCCTCAATCCCCACCCGTGCAACTTCCTGAGAATATTATACCGCCATCAAAAGTATTTTTCAGATCGAAGAACACAACGACGACGTATTTTCTCTCCATAGAAGCATTATGAATGGATTTTTCTAAACAGACAAGATGGTCAACGCTGAAATGACGTTTCCTAAATTGGGACTGGTAGGGTACAATAAGTTCTTCCGACTAGAGAATCCATACCAGACACTGGTTGACGTTTTTTTCAGATATATACATATATCTGTCATGTTGACATTAACAGGACAAAAAAGTAAATAGAAGCATTTATAAATGAATCCAGAAGTGCAAAAGTATATATGCTGATTCGGCATAATGGAAAATGAAGGGTTTGAGTGGAAGAACACTTTGTGATTGTGAACTACGCCCGAGCCCAAAATTTGAAGTATGTTTTTTTAATTGATTTGTTGTATATATATTTTTTAAGAAAGGAGTCTGAAGTATAATAAAAAAATAAATAAATAAAGACCTTACTCAGTTAGCATATAAAGATACTGGACGATAAATATAAACTAGATTTGGATCTTTTCCTTAATTAAGAAGAGGCACTATAGTAACTTCTCTTTATACATCTAGATATTCCCTTCTCTCCCATACCTGGTTTAATTGTAAATGAAACATTAAAGTCTAGATCCGAATTTGTAATAAAATTAAATATAACTTTTAATTCGCCTCTCCTACGCATGAATTTATTTGATAATTGAAAAACTACAGGTGTTGGAAAATCGCCACGCTAGTGCTTCCACAACCTCACAAGAGTCACCAATGTTGTGTACTGCATCATCAAGAGTAATGATTTGTTGGGTTATAAGAGTACGTGAAAATATTTATAATCAAATAAAACACTAGTATGGAACGAATAAATGCCGGATTGTAATTTATCAGTTTTCGAGAAGGTGTTTCCCAGACTATATCCCGCCAAAGGCACCGTGCCGAAACACGGGCGAATTAGAACCAATCAGCTTCTAGAGAACTTTGTTGTCAACAGTAATTGCACAAGTGCATTGAAAATTATCGGTAACAAGTTTGCACGAATTCGACAAACAAAGTCGTATTGCTTGGCAACAAGCCCGAGCCCGAAGGGCGAGGGGCTGTTGCCTAAAGCAATACGACTGAGTTTGTCGAAAGAGTGCAAACTTGTTACCGATAATTTTCAATACACTTGTGAAATTACTGTTGATAATTTTTCAATTTTGAAGTTGTATAGTGAGCCGGTTGTAAGTTAAATTTCTTGAGTAGTTTATTAAGGTTTTGATTTAATTCGGGGACATATTATTTCAATGATTTTTTGTTATTATTTTGTTTTTTAATTGGTTCTAGACAAATGGTCAAGTGAAGGGTGTGTCTAAATAAATGTTTATCAATTATTTTTTATTGTGAATCTCGGGTAATTCAGTGAATTTGCTATTTGAAAGATTAAATTAAGTTATTCTGTTTTGGTTAGTCAAATGTAGGGAAAGCACTCTATAAATCACACTATTAAATGCTCCTACTTTATTTTTCATTGGGATAATTGAACTGGAAGTATATGTTGTTATAGGTGTGGGTGGGTTTTCTACATATATCAAATTCTAGTTTATTGTCGTTTCTAATAATTGAAATATCTCAAAATGGGACTATTTTCTAGTTCGTATGTAAAGTTTATGCTAGGAAATAAATTGTTTAATGAGGATGTGAAATGTTCTAAGTTTATGTCGACTTTAACTATCTCGAAAATATCATCTACATATCTGAACCATGTATTTGAAAAGTTGGGTATGGAATATGCTCTGTTTTCTAGATAATTTAAGAAAATGTTAGCTATAAAGGGTGATAAGGGCGCCAAATGTTTGTTTGTAAAATGAGTTGTTAAATTAAAACACGTTACAATCCAGGACTAGTTCAGTAAGGTCTAGACATTGTATATCTTCATCGGGTGTCTGATTGTATATCAATAGTTGTTTTCTGTCGTTTATTTTATTGGTATATTTGAGAATAAGGATACCACGCGAAGGATATAAGTTTTTCGTCAGGTTGTACAATGATGTTTTTTAATTTGTTGGCTGGGGAAATTGAATTTTTATTGAGAAGTCACTACTAATTATTAATTTCTGAAATTGTTTTGCAAGCCATTTTGCTATATTTTAGGTCTATGAATTAATGACACTATAGGTCTATATTTATTTCCGGGTTTATGAATTTTCGGTAAATAAAGATGATGGAGATTGGAGGAAATTATTGGTTTTCTTGAAGTAACTACTTGGAGCGGTTTGTTTAATTTAGTATAGGGGCCAGTATCTAATAATTGGTTTACGTCACTTATGTAGTAACTTTTTTTAAACAATTCTATTGGCGTTACCCTTGTCAGATTTTAGATAGTGACAGTCTTTCTTTTTTAGGGTCTTGAGTGTGGTGTTATCTTCTTCCATCTTCTTTTTACTCATTCCTGTGTTACTTCTGTGTCTTCCTTTCTTGAGAGTGTTTTTAGCGGCGAGGCGGTACTGTACTGCTTCTTCTGGTTCTAACCTTGAGGAACCAATTTTGATGTGATGATATTTTCGGTGTAATCATCGTTTGAGAAGACTGCATGGTTGAGGTCTGTTTTAAAAGGTCCAATTCATTGTCGAGGAACACTTCTTCTGTTTTATTGTGTACCAGTGTTTGTGGGTGTTCTGTTATCACTTTTCATTTGCTGTTCGTTGAAGAAATACTAAACTCAAAAAAATTAATTTACAGCCAACCAATGTACCCATTGTGATAAACTATGCGTTGGCCAAACTCATAGAAATATTATTACCAGAATTAAAGAGCGCATGTACCATATAAAAAGTCTTAATGAAGAAAATTCAGCAGTTACCCATTACTAATTAACAACGGGTCATAAATTTTTGATTAACAATGTCAAATTATTACAAAGTTCTAATAATTATAATCTCAACATGTTGGAGGCAATCTGAATGAAAAAGCATCAGCATAATTTGTTAAATTTCGCTTTGAACAATCCGTTACTAGAAATACTAATCACGAAAAAATTGCTAATACAATTGTTTATCTTATCCTCCGATTTTCCCGAATCCAAGCAGGTATATATTAGATCGATTTTCTCTCATTTATTTTGTTTGCTATTGATAATGCTTGCATTGTGACCGAAATGTACATCTAGCGATAAATAAGCCAAGTGAAAAAGGTGCTAAACTAGTATTTTATTTAAGAGTAATGATAAACAATAACCGTTGTTTGCAAATGGCATGCACCTTTGTGCGTCCGTTATTGGTGTATCTTTAGACATGGAACGTAGTTCTTTCATGACTCATTTTTGGATTGCACAATTTTTCAGTGGACTTGGGCCTCTTCTTGCACAAAATTAATGAGATTCTTTTGCGTAGTGTTTTTTTAAGACGTTGTTAAAAGCTCTCTTCTTTTCGGAAATAACTCATCTGATCTTTGATTTCCACCACGGGGTGGAAGATTTACTAATCGAGCGGTAAAGACTTTTCTGTTGCTTGAGTTAAGCTCAGATTTATAATTTGTAGATCAAAATTTTCTGGAAATATAAGGTTCTGACGGAACTGTGCAAAATCTAGGCGCCAACGCCTAGGTCTTTATTATGTACTCTCAGGACATTGAATTTTAAATCAGAAAGTGATTACTTTAAAAATGTCGCCGAAAGTTTACCACTGATGACGATTGGCAAGATTAACATGTGTGGGTTGTCCGGTATTGAGGAGTCCTCCTATGATATCGAGTAGAACTTCAATATGCCTATAGGTAGTGTCTACCCTAGAGGAGCCCCATAAAAGATTGTGTGCATTAGTCACTTAGCAATAGATATGGTCTTGGTAATTGAAATACCAAATCTATAATTTGATAACCTCCCAGTTTCCATTTGGGAGGTATGAATTGCATATTCTTATGGGAATTGTACATGATTCAGCTTGAAGATCAGTCCTAAATGCAAGCTCTGTGAAATTGCATTGTTTTCTTTGATAAGCTATATATTACTTTCCCTATATACGTAGTATATATAGGGGGAGTATTGTTTTCGTGATTTTTTTTTGAAATTTTCTTTTGGGCCCCGCTGAGTCCATTGCACTGATTTCTGGAAAAAAAAAAAAATTCTGTGTCTGTGTGTGTGTCTGTCGGTGGGCGCTGTATCTCAAAAACGAATAATCCTCTTGAGTTGAAACTTTAAACTTAAGGTTTTATCGTTAAAAACTGGAACTGAAAAGCTTTTGGTGAACATTCATAGACCGGAAGTGGATGATTACTCGAGGCGTTTTTTTGTTTTTTGGTAATATTTTTTTTACAAATAATTGTAGAGAATTTAAAATTAAACAAATTATTAAGAATAACCTTTTTACGTAAACCTCATAGTTTTCGAGAAAAATATAGGGAAAGTACTATGATGGCCACATCACCATTTTCTTGTTTTGTAATGTATCTAGATTATAAAAAACATATTTTGAAAAACTATATTCTGCATTAATTTAAGAAAAAACTATATCCTGTAATCATGTTGAACTTCATACCTAATATAAATATTAATAAATAAACATACAGACAGTTATGTTTATTTATTAAGGTTTAATTTTCTGTTTTATGAATTTATTATTCAAATGCGCTTCATTTACCAGCGGTTAACATTAGTTAAACACAAATATTTAGTTATTAACTATTTGCTATTTAGTAGGATAATGACGAAAATACATATGTTATCCCCACTATTAAATTATGTTTGTATATTATGATAGGAAATATAATTAGGGTAGATTGATTAGCGGTTAATAGAATGCCAATGACATGCTATATCTCTCATATCTAATTATCAAATATTACACTGTGGATTCAATATTGTTACAACTGTATATTATTCTTTAGACTATAGCCTATTATTCGATAATTAAAGAAAACAACATAACTATAAAGTGATGCTAAAAAAACTTTAATTTTAACGTTCTGCAATAAATGAGCTTCTATTATATTTGAAAAAATATAATAAACATAATGTTATAATCGATCGCTACATTTTTTTTTTTAGATTGCGATTTGATTTTTCTTTAATAATATAAAAACTTAATTCAAGGACTTACAGATCAGAATAAAAACGTATAAGGGATACGATAACCAATTAATTAAGTGTACCCAATAAAAAATATAAGCGACAAATCACACGAATAAAAAGTTGTTTTTGG
>CAXAKX010000509.1:7500-12269 GCA_963969525.1 Ontholestes murinus | reverse complement strand
CAGAGTCGGGTTGCTTGAGAGTGCAGCCCTAAGTGGGTGGTAAACTCCATCTAAGGCTAAATATAACCACGAGACCGATAGCGAACAAGTACCGTGAGGGAAAGTTGAAAAGAACTTTGAAGAGAGAGTTCAATAGTACGTGAAACCGTTCAGGGGTAAACCTGAGAAACCCGAAAGGTCGAATGGGGAGATTCAGCGTGTCTCGTCTGCTCTGGAGTGTTGGGCGCTTGTGAGACGGTCACGGACCTCGGTCCGACGATCGCTCCGTCCTCTCTCTGTTTTCGGGGTGACGAACTCGTGCACTTCTCCCCTAGTAGGACGTCGCGACCCGTTGGGTGCAGGCCTAAGGATCGGGGTGGAGACCGAGTGGCGCCTTCGGGCCGTTTCCGTTCGGACCCCCGTCTCCCGGCCTGCTCGCCCGACGGTATAGCAGTGGCGCGGGGCCGCGATACTTAATTCGCGTCCGGCCCGTCGCAAGTGCTTGCGGATATCTGGTGGGCGTCTGGGGACTCGTGCCTCGACTCCGCCGGACCCGTTCGACTGCTGGCGACGGTGTCCTCGGACAGACTCCGTTTATACGCCCGTCGGCGACGCTTTAGCTTTGGGTACTTTCAGGACCCGTCTTGAAACACGGACCAAGGAGTCTAGCATGTTCGCGAGTCATTGGGACTTAGCGAAACCTAAAGGCGTAATGAAAGTGAAGGCCGTGCCTAGCGCGTGCCTAGGGAAGACGTGCGGGACTACGATCCCGCGCTGCACTCCCGGGGCGTCTCGTGCTCATTGCGAGCTGAGGCGCACCAAGAGCGTACATGCTGGGACCCGAAAGATGGTGAACTATGCCTGGTCAGGACGAAGTCAGGGGAAACCCTGATGGAGGTCCGTAGCGATTCTGACGTGCAAATCGATCGTCGGAACTGGGTATAGGGGCGAAAGACCAATCGAACTATCTAGTAGCTGGTTCCCTCCGAAGTTTCCCTCAGGATAGCTGGCGCTCCGGTGAGCGAGTCTCATCCGGTAAAGCGAATGATTAGAGGCATTGGGGTCGAAACGACCTCAACCTATTCTCAAACTTTAAATGGGTGAGATCTCCGGCTTGCTCAAACGATGAAGCCGCGAGATCGGATCAGAGTGCCAAGTGGGCCACTTTTGGTAAGCAGAACTGGCGCTGTGGGATGAACCAAACGTCGAGTTAAAGCGCCTAAATTAACGCTTATGGGATACCATGAAAGGTGTTGGTAACTTAAGACATTATTTATTTATAAAGCATTACATTATGTATAGCTTATTCTTAACTTAAAACTAACTTAAATCTACCCTCCCGCAGGTTAAAGAATAGGTAAAATAAATATCCCTCGTTTTTTTAAATCTTTATTCCGCCCAGTACAAATTCCCCGTATAAAACATCCATAATAAAACACCCCCTCAATATATAGAATTTATTTCACCCTCTCCCGCAAAACACATAAATACATTAAAATCAATTTAGCCGTTCTTCTTTCTTCTATCTCTTCTCATCACTGGTCCTCTTCTGCTCTTCTGCGACGATGAGTCCTCTTGTCCTCTTCTACGACGAATAGTCCACTTCTGCGATGTCGCAGCCTCCTTGGTGTGTTCTCTTCTTTCTTCTTTCTTCTTTCTTCGTGACGCTCCTCTTCTGCGACGATGTGTCCTCTTCTTTTCTTCTGCGAAGATGGGTCCTCTTGTCCTCTTCTACGAAGTACGATCCTCTTCTGCGATGATGCGTCCTCTTCTTTGTGGTCCTCTTCTTTCTTCAGTGTGGAAAGTGGTATCCCGCGCGCTGCCCGTTCATCACCGTGTTTTGGTTTTCCGCCGGTATTGAAGTGATTCTGCTTCATATGAGCACGCACAGATAATTCTCACAAAAGCATGTATAAAATTTAGCCCGTTTTCAATGACTCTATTGAACCCGCAAATAATTTAAACACGTCCCAGAATTTATTTTCGCGCCTAATATTGACCAGCTCTCCGTAGTTAGCTGGCCATCCTAGTCCAGCCGAGACGAGCTCAACGTGTGCCCGATCTCGTTGCTCCTGCGTAAACGAGCAGGAGAACATAACATGTTCCGCGCTATCAACCCCGTTACCGCATTCACAGTCTTCTAATTCTACTTTACCTATCTGTTTAAGAAATTTCCCAAAGTTTCCATGTCCTGTCATTAATTGAGTCATTTCTGGTGTTATTTTCACTAAGATTTCCCGCCTTTCGTTTACCGATTTAATAAAATTGAATGTAACCCGCCCGTTAACCGAGTTTGCCCATCCGTTATTCCACCTGACTCTCGCGTCGCCTCTAATTAATCGTTTCGCGTATGAGAACGGTGCTCTATCGTAGACGTTCAAAACTGTTTCCCTCGTGGCTTCTTTCGCAAGTTTATCTGCCCTCTCGTTTCCCTCGTTTCCTACGTGCGCTCGCGTCCAGTGAAACCTAATTGTTTTTCCCCGCGCTTCCCTTATTAATCGGTCTATTTCTAACATTAATTCCGTTGGTTTCCGCATTGATCTAAGTGCATGAAGTGCAGCCTTAGAGTCGGATATAACGTGCCACACACCGTTCTCTTTTTGTTTTATATATTCGACCGCGGCCCTAATTGCAACTAATTCACTCTGGAAGACTGTGCATTTATTACCCAATTTAAGTTTTAAAAAGTCCCTTTCCGCGCCCAGTTTATATACCGCAATGGCCGCGCCGATGCCATGTTCCGTTTTTGACCCGTCTGTAAAAATTGCGTTTTCCGCTTCGAATTCCGCGTCTACTACGTTAAAATCTATTCCGCGATTCTCAGCTGGATGCCTACTTGAATGCCCTCTCTGTTCTATTAATACTATTTCGTCGCCGCGATCTAATTGTCCTGAGTTTCGCGTCCGCCATCGTGAGCTTGTTTCCCTAATTTTTTCCTCTATTGGAATTAAGTCCGCAATAATTAGTGCCGCATCCGCTGAAACCGTTTTATACGCTGCCGCCGCGCCTATCGCCATTATACGTTGCACCGATCGCAAATTCTTAATTTCTCGTGATTTTAACTTATTTCCCCATATCGCAGAACCATACGTGATAGCCGGTTCTATCGCGCCCAAGTATATTGTCCGCATCGCGTCCCTCGTCAAGCCCCACGTGAGTTTACAAGCCACCCGTAGCTGTTGTGAAATTTTTCGCGCCTTTATGCAAATATAATCTATGTGCTGCCGCCAGCTTAATTTTTCATCTATTACAATACCAAGATATTTAATACTCTCCGCGCAGTGAACAAATGTATCGCCCATTTTAAAATTTGGTCTCGCCTGTTTTAATTTTCCAAAAAAAAGTCCCGTCGTTTTATCCGCGTTGAATTTTAATTTAACTTCCTCACCCCAACTATTAATAATTTCTAATGCTGAATTTACCGTATTCTTAAGCCCCTTATATTGACCTGACCGTGCAAGTAAAACCGTGTCATCTGCAAACGCAATTATTTCACAGTTATCTGGAATGATTTTCCTCAGAAGTGTCGCGTGAACTATTTTCCAAAAGCCCGGTCCTGATTTTGACCCCTGCGGACAACCTCGTTCGATTTCCCTAATAACCGATTGCCCCGCGTAATCTATTCGCGCCGTACGTTTTTCTAAGAAATCCTTAGTTAATTTAATTAAATTTCCCGGTACGCCCATCCTTCCCAATTCATTAATTATAATCGGCCACCACGTATGATCAAACGCCCCCGCAATATCTAACGAAACTACCGCGCTGTAGTCACCCGCCCGTTTCGCGTTTTCTACAAAATCTATCACTCTCTTTACCGCGTGCACCGTTGTTTTCCCCTTCGTAAAACCGTATTGATTAGCGGCCGTCGCGCCGGTAGTCTCTAGATGATATTCAATCCGTTTGATTAAAATATCATCCAGGATCTTCCCGAGACAGGGAAGCAAACAGATAGGTCTGTAACTTCCCATATCCGCGACGTCCTCTTTCCCTGCTTTTGGAATTAACCTAACGTCTGTGTCTTTCCAACAAGTCGGAAAGACTCCCTCTCCTACGCACATACGTATGCATGCAAAAATTTCCTCGCCTATTATACTCATTGCCCGTTTAACTATTTCGATAGTGATTTTATCGCGCCCTGGTGCTTTTTTTGCACCTATTCCTCTAATCGCGTTATCTAATTCGACACGTGTGAGGTCACAATCGTTTGCGCCCCCCGTGACACACGCCGCCTGTTCACGAATTTCTGTGTGTACCTCACTATCATTAACCGCGTTATCTTCCGGAAAGAATTTATTTAGTAAAGCCGCCGCCGTTTCTTGCATCGTTTTTGTATACGTTCCGTCCGCCAATCTAACATTCGAAATTACATTACGCCGTTTACTGCCCCTAATTACTTTATACGCGCACCCCCACGGCTCTTCACTAGAAGATTCCGTGCAAAATCGTTTCCATTCATTTAACCGCGTGTCTTTAATTAATTTTTTATACTCGTTGAATTTAGCATAATATTCGCGCTTTTTGTCGTCCCTTTCTACGTCCCCTCGCGACCTATTCCACGCCTTTTTTAATCTACGTACTTCCGCTCTCGCGTTATCTATTTCCCTAGTCCACCACGGTACTGATTTCGCGAATTTTTTAATTCGCGGAATCCCTGCCTCGCATGCCCCGACAATTAATTTATTTATTATTTCCGCCGAATTATTAATACCCTCTCGCGATCGATCAGCTAATGCCCTTATAATCTGATGTCTATTGCTTTCTAGAATTGAATCAAATATTTCCCAGTTCGC
>CAXAKX010000509.1:0-2500 GCA_963969525.1 Ontholestes murinus | reverse complement strand
AAACTTTTACCACGGTTCGCAATTAATTTCCGCTCGTCGATCTTTTTTCCTTACGTTTCCTGCGAGCGAGCGAACGAACGAATATTATATTATCGAATGATAAAAGAAATTTCGACAGTCATTCTGTACCGGTGTGGCGGTCGGTCGGTGTGCACGGTGCGAAAAGCGAAATTTCGATCGACACGAAATAATTACGAAATTTTTACCACGGTTCACATTTATTTCCGCTCGTCGATGTGTCCTTTCGTATCGCGTAAGCGAATTAACGAAAATTTTATTTTAATAAAATAAAAATAATTTCTGCCGTTATTCTGTACATGTGTACGAAAAATATATATGTGAGGCGGTCGGTCGGTGTGCACGATGCCAAAAGCGTTATTCGGTACGGGCGTGCGAAATAATTGTACGCGGCGGTCGGTCGGTGTGCACGATGCTAAAAGCGTTACTCGGTACCTGTGTGCGAAAAACCTAAAGTCGAACGTTTTGACTTCGGTCCGCTTTATTTCCACTCGCCGATCTGTCCTTTCGCATCGCGTAAGCGAATTAACGAAAATTTTATTTTAATAAAATAAAAATAATTTCTGCCGTTATTCCGTACCTATGTACGAAAAATATATATGTGAGGCGGTCGGTCGGTGTGCACGATGCCAAAAGCGTTATTCGGTACGGGCGTGCGAAATAATTGTACGCGGCGGTCGGTCGGTGTGCACGATGCTAAAAGCGTTATTCGGTACCTGTGTGCGAAAAACCTAAAGTCGAACGTTTTCACTTCGGTCCGCTTTATTTCCACTCGCCGATCTGTCCTTTCGCATCGCGTAAGCGAATTAACGTAAATTTTATTTTATTAAAATAAAAATAATTTCTGCCGTTATTCGGTACCTGTGTACGAAAAACATATATATGAGGCGGTCGGTCGGTGTGCACGATGCCAAAAGCGTTATTCGGTACGGGCGTGCGAAATAATTGTACGCGGCGGTCGGTCGGTGTGCACGATGCTAAAAGCGTTATTCGGTACCTGTGTGCGAAAAACCTAAAGTCGAACGTTTTCACTTCGGTCCGCTTTATTTCCACTCGCCGATCTGTCCTTTCGCATCGCGTAAGCGAATTAACGAAAATTTTATTTTATTAAAATAAAAATAATTTCTGCCGTTATTCGGTACCTGTGTACGAAAAACATATATATGAGGCGGTCGGTCGGTGCGAATAAGCGAATTGACGAAAATTTTATTTTAATATAATAAAAATAATTTCTGCCGTTATTCGGTACCTGTGTACGAAAAACATATATATGAGGCGGTCGGTCGGTGCGAATAAGCGAATTGACGAAAATTTTATTTTAATAAAATAAAAATAATTTCTGCCGTTATTCCGTACCTATGTACGAAAAATATATATGTGAGGCGGTCGGTCGGTGTGCACGATGCCAAAAGCGTTATTCGGTACGGGCGTGCGAAATAATTGTACGCGGCGGTCGGTCGGTGTGCACGATGCTAAAAGCGTTATTCGGTACCTGTGTGCGAAAAACCTAAAGTCGAACGTTTTCACTTCGGTCCGCTTTATTTCCACTCGCCGATCTGTCCTTTCGCATCGTGTAAGCGAATTAACGAAAATTTTATTTTATGAAAATAAAAATAATTTCTGCCGTTATTCGGTACCTGTGTACGAAAAACATATATATGAGGCGGTCGGTCGGTGCGAATAAGCGAATTGACGAAAATTTTATTTTATTAAAATAAAAATAATTTCTGCCGTTATTCGGTACCTATGTACGAAAAATATATATGTGAGGCGGTCGGTCGGTGTGCACGATGCCAAAAGCGTTATTCGGTACGGGCGTGCGAAATAATTGTACGCGGCGGTCGGTCGGTGTGCACGATGCTAAAAGCGTTATTCGGTACCTGTGTGCGAAAAACCTAAAGTCGAACGTTTTCACTTCGGTCCGCTTTATTTCCACTCGCCGATCTGTCCTTTCGCATCGTGTAAGCGAATTAACGAAAATTTTATTTTATTAAAATAAAAATAATTTCTGCCGTTATTCGGTACCTGTGTACGAAAAACATATATATGAGGCGGTCGGTCGGTGCGAATAAGCGAATTGACGAAAATTTTATTTTATTAAAATAAAAATAATTTCTGCCGTTATTCGGTACCTGTGTACGAAAAACATATATATGAGGCGGTCGGTCGGTGCGAATAAGCGAATTGACGAAAATTTTATTTTATTAAAATAAAAATAATTTCTGCCGTTATTCGGTACCTGTGTACGAAAAACATATATATTAGGCGGTCGGTCGGTGCGAATAAGCGAATTGACGAAAATTTTATTTTAATATAATAAAAATAATTTCTGCCGTTATTCGGTACCTGTGTACGAAAAACATATATATGAGGCGGTCGGTCGGTGTGCACGATGCTAAAAGCGTTATTCGGTACGGGCGGGCGAAAAACTTATATGCGGCGGTCGGTCGGTGTGCACGATGCCGAGAGCGTTATTCGGTAC
>CAXAKX010000508.1:0-26064 GCA_963969525.1 Ontholestes murinus | reverse complement strand
CTGCCACATAATAATACTTCCACCATAATATTTGCTGATGACACAACCCTAGTAAGTCGCTCAACTGATAAAATGACCGGCTGTTCAAATGGCTTCTAATGCAGTAACTATTGCGACTGAATGTTGTGTTTCAACAAGCTTACTGTCAATCCTACCAAATCAGCGACCATAACGTTTTCGATGAAAAAGGATATCAATTTAAGGGATCCATTTAGATTCGAGACTAACGTGGAACCAGCATGAGCAAGCCACGTCTACAAAGCTATATAAAATTATTTATTTGCTGGGACTATTCAAGAACTCTTTTACAGAGATAGCCATAAAAGCGGCATACTTCGCGCTCTGTCAGTGCCACATTACTTACGGTATTTTATCTTGGGGTCACTCCGAGATTTCAAAGAGGTTCTTTATCCTCCAAAGAAGGTCAATAAGAGTCCTAGTATCGCAAGGCTATCGAACTGATTGTCGTGATACTTTCCGAAAACTAACACTTCCCGCCGCTATATCCTGGAGTGTTTGACATATGTGCGCAAAAACACATAGCCAATATCATCAGCATAGTACCAAAACAAATTCTCTAATATACCCAACCACCTTCGCATTTAAATTTTAATCTGTCTTAATTTAATTTATATTTAAATTACCTAAGCATGTATCTCTTCTTACCTGTGTAAAGATTGTAAATCTGTTAGCACTGAATAAATATTATTATTATTATGTATTAGTGATATAAAAAAAAATCTTGAAAAGTTAAATAATTATAGTTTATCTAAAACTGTGTATAAACAACTTCGACTTCAGAATTTCAATTAATCAAATTTTCTAATCTTGGAATAAACGTGTTAAAATTAATTAAAGTCTTCCATTCACTTCCATTACACATTAATCAGCTGATCATTTTCTTACATTTTCAAAAATTATAATATAATATTAAATTGTCAGAATTCAGATTACGTCAACAAAATGACAACATTTCATCCGTCTTGTCTGAAGGAGCACATGAAAACAACTAAGAAAGGAAAATGTCCTACACGGAAACAATCCGAAAAAGATGATTCCGTCGAGTCCGTTTTAACTGTGTTGTCTTCGGAATCGGAAATTCATTATCTTAAGCGAGAAAATGACACTTTACGTTTCCTCGTGAGAGAAATGGAACATAAAAATAAAATTCTACTGGATAATATAGACCTACTGAAGGATAAAATTATTTCAATCGAAAATAAACAACACATAACCTACTCAGCGAAATCGCACGTTATTGCAAATAAGAATGCAGAGATATCTGCTGTAAACACAAACAAAAATACAGAGGTATCTGCTGTTAATACAATTGATAGACAACAGATATCAAATACTGTAGTAATAACATCTGCTAAGGAAAACAATAAACAAGTAGTTAATGTGCCAATACTCTCTACAAATAATAAACAGAAATCACTTGAATGTCCAAATCAAACTAATAAATTGAATCACACGGTCCTAAATATTCCCTCTAATAAGAACGGGAATAACGCTGTCCATGAAATTACGAAAAAGGACGCAAAACGTTCGATGTCTGCTAATCACGATAAATCTGTGATAAATGTACGTCGGAAGAAAAATATGAATAGAAACCGAATCGTGTGCACAGGTAGTAATATTAACGCGTCTATTAAGGCGGAATCCAAAAAGGCTTGGATATTTATTGGCAACGTCCACAAATCAACTTGCGTTAAGGAAATAAGTGAACATATTTCTAACTTGATTAAACATGATGAATTTGTTTGCGAAAAACTGGACACTTAGTCGACTAGCAAACCAAGCTTCAGATTAGGTGTTGAACTAGCGGATCAGAAAGTAATTATGGATCCTTCAAACTGGCCTGAAAATATTATTTTAGACCGCTATATTTTTCGGAAGCTTAAACCAAACTTTGAGACCGTTTAACACAACTAAAATTACATTACCTCAGGATATTGCTAAATCAATTAAATTAAAATTTCTATTCATTAATTTAAGGTCAATAAGAATTCCATTCAATTTCATCGCAATACAAGAACACTGGTTGCAGAAATACGAAATGGACCTCATGAAAATTAAAAATTACACGGTAGTTGATAGTTTTTGTCGATCGTCATCGTATGGGGGATCTGTAATTCTTGCCAACGAAGTGCAGACGGTTTCTAATACTATGCAAAATCTAAAAGATTTTTCGATTGAACATGTTTGTGAATTATCAATCACTAAAATAAAGGAGCACAATATTATCCTCATTAATATTTACCGACCACCGGCAGGCGATTTTAAAAAATTCATTGAAGTAATGGATTCCATTTTAAATAAAATTGATTGCGTACGTAGCAAACTTATTTTAGGCGGTGACTTTAACGTTCGCTTTAATGGAATAAACGAGAACGAAGCAAGCATTCTTAATGGTCTCTTGCTTAGCTATGATTTAACTTCAATAGTTGAATTCAATACACGGGATAATAATCGCCTCGACAACGTTTTCACTAATTTTAATAAGGATGACTTGCACGTATATCCCGTTTTTTGGGGTTTAGCTGACCATACAGGAATCGGCGTAGATATATCTGTGTGTACAGACACCACGCCAGTTCTAAAAAATAATTTTACCAGACCCATTACACAAATTGGCAAGTTTCAATTTTACAAATTAGTGGAGACATTCAAATGGGATTTCATGGAGGATCAAAGCTTACACGTGAATGATAAGTGTAAATTGTTTCTGGAGTATCTTGAAATGGCTATGGAATCTGCGTTTCCAATAAAACGTTGTAACAGCAAGCCAAGGTCACACCTAGTTAAATGGTTCAACAAAGAATTAGATGACCAACGACAAACCTTGCAGTTCCTAGATGAAGTTCGACAGCGACACCCAAATAGCAATTTTGTAAATACCGAAATAAAACGAATACGAAAATTGTATCGTGACTCACTTAAAGTAGCGGAAATGAATGCCAACGATAATTTTATTCAGTTAGCGGGTTCCACCCCCAAAGCTATGTGGCAAGTGATAAATTCATCCATTCACACCAACCATATCTCCAACACGTGTAACAAAAGTGCAAGTGACTTTAATAACTTTTTTGCTTGGTAGCGGATAATATTGTGTCATCTATCCCTGATTGTAACATTAATAGAAAGTATTACATGAACAATTATACATACATTTTGACAGGAATAACTTATTTTTATGCATCACAATATTGCTTCAGCCAGGGTAAATCTACGAGTGATGCAATAGAGGACTTATTGGGTTCTTGTTTGTCTGGTATGGATGATAAAAACTTTCAAAACGTTACCTTTCTAGACCTGTCTAAGGCTTTCGATTGTGTATCTCACTCAATATTGCTTCGCAAACTATATATGTATAATATACATCCGTTAAGTTGCATACTGTTATTATCTTATCTTTCATACAGGAAACAATGCGTATCAATTGGAACTCAGACATCAGACTTCATTAGCACTAATATTGGGGTACCTCAGGGGTCCATTTTAGGACCATTATTATTTCTCATTTTCATTAATGATTTTCCCCTTATCTTTAATAATAGCAAAGTTGTGTTGTACGCTGATGATACATCCATTTTGACAGCTAATAACAATCTGGAAACTACATTGCAGTTGAGTGAAGATGCACGATCGATGGCAAGTGTATGGTTCCAAAGCAACCGTCTGAAACTGAATCCCGATAAGTCTACTAATATGTTATTTAGTTTACGCCCATTTGATAGAAATGTAACTCATGGCTTTCAAGATAACACTAAATTCTTGTGATTGTATATTGACAGCAAATTACTATGGCATGAACACGGTAGCCAATTAACACTAAAACTGAACAAAGGCATTTTTTGCTTCGCAACCTCAGCAATAATGTACCAGTAGCTGTCTTAAAAACGGCCTATTATGCTATATTTCATACCTACTTAAACTATGGTATTTTATCATGGGGTCATTCCTTTATTAGGCATGACATATTTGCTCTTCAAAGACGTGCTATTCGGGTTATTGCTGGGATTGGTTACAGGGATGATTGCAGAGGAATATATTCCAACCTTGGCATACTTACTCTCCCCTGCATATATATATATATTAAAGTGTTTGATCCATGTCCATAAACATATTGATAGTTATACAACACATGAAGATACGCATGATTATAATACTCGTCATAAAAAAGATATTTGTGCCAAATTTGTACGATTAGATACCACAAGAAGTGGCGCAAGATATTTGGCTTGTAAATTTTACAATGCATTACCAACACCCCTTCGAGGACTAAATATTTTTAAATTCAAACGTAGAGTTCGAAGTATTTTGTTGCATGCATCGTATTATTCTTATGACGAATATTTGATTAATGCACGATATGATTTTATTTTATAATATAATTTTATTGTTTTGTCATTTAGTATAAGTTTTATCTACTTACTTATTATTTATGAAGCACTTATTTTATTTTACTTAATTGTTTCATTTTATTATATTTTGACGTATGTAAAACCTTGTCTGTTTACACATTAATAAAGAAATTTATAAATTTGAAATTTGAAAATTTGAAATTTGAACATTGTGATACAGCGAAACACATCTAGAGATTGTCTTATGTAATAACTTCGTGACGTGTGTAAAAATTATTACAACATAAAATACGTTAATGTGACTTAAGTCATACGACGACGGCTAATATTTATAGAATCCAACGCCTGGTGGTACTTTAGAATGAGGGGTAGTTGTTTTAAATAAACTTAATTTAAGATAACATTATTATACGCACGGAGGAATTAATTTTTCTCTTTAACATTTTCAATTCCAACAATACTTCATCGGTAAATTAATATTTTAATTTATTTACCCTTTAAAATGCCAAAAGCAGGATTATATTGTTTTCGCCATGAAAATAAAATTCCACATGCCATCTTTCGATTTTATTAAAATCGATTCATTCTCGTGCGAGCCTTTTACTTGGAAGGACTCACGTAATAAGGCCGATTACCATGTAATCGCAACTAGTCAGTAGTTACGAAGTATTTTTGTTTGTTTAACATTTGAACTTGTAAAGTCTAAAAGGCGCTTTTCAATGCCGATTTTTATAATATTTTCATATTTCTAATTAAGATAAAGGTCGCATTATTGCCATGCTAGAAACCGATTTCACTGTACGTGATTTGACTAAAGGAGGTACATATTTTGATTTCAACGATACGACCGAGTAGTCTAGATGAGTTTGACCTAGACTTGCTTTAGGATACAATCTTTAATTCGTATATGAATGTTTAAAATTACATTATATACATTTATGTATTATATAATGAAATATTGCATTATTGACCTATAAAATGAAATATTTCATTTTGTATGTTTTAATGCAAATAATTTATATTAATCGAAGAATAGCTAAAAAATGTCTATACTCAAATGTCTCGAGAGAATAACATCTTTATTCGAACATAAATGTATACAAAATTAATAACATTTACAAATGATATATAATGTGTTAGTCTGTCCGTTTGGGTTATTGACCATTGGTCTTTCTGCCCTTTAAATGTTTATTAGTTGAATTTTCTAATTAAATCCAACGCTTTATTTTTAATTTTCTAATAACCCTAATTAAATATGTTTTTTATTATGCCGAAAGTAACATTTACAGCGATAATGTAATGGTTAAAATAAATTAAGTTTTTTATTATTATCATTAAATTTACATATTTATGTATGCAATTGTGTTGTAATTATGTTCCCTTTAAAGAATTTTAGTTTAAAGTTATATACAATAATCCAACTGTTTACTATTTAAGATTCAGATTTAATATTTATATTATTATTCTTTTTTTTTAAGCAATAATTGGCACAATTCAAAATGAATTTAATTAAATAATGAATTAATATTAAATTGGAAAGTATTAGCTAATGTAATATGTAAATTAGCATATACGTAGAAAATTTTGTTAGTTATTAAGTTATTTAGATTGTTATTTTGATAAAATTACTTTCATATAATCACCTCTTTTAAGTGGATTTTCTATATGGCTACACTTCTTGCCTACATGAAACTGATCAATTATAAATAATTATAAAAATTTTACACAACGATGTGTATATATGTGTAACATTTGGAAGGTCAATTAATGTACCCAGGCCCGACATCATGTTTCCATTGTGCGCGCCCCCTGACGCCGAGGTGACGCTAGAGGAGGGGTGGTCCTTTATTAATAGAGACCGATCGATGCGGGGATCTATAAATTATATATACACCGAACGAATGTATTGAAATCAATAAATATACGTACGGCTTTCCGCATTCTATCCCGCTAATATAACTATCGACCCAGGAGCCGCATAGGGGCTGCAGTAACACTTAAAATATAGTGGAGAGAGAATGGAGATAATCCGACGCGAATTTATAATGCAAATTGAGCGCTAATTATAATTGTTAATTAATAATGTAATCAGCGACGAGCAATTGGTTTACAATTTACAAATAACGAGACTCGAGCACACAGGGCCCACACACATTTTCTATTTACACGTTACTCCGCGTGTATAATTTGTACGTGGGTGTGCGTGTGTGTGGGTGGGTGGCTCTGTTTATTTGATTTTCATTGAATTTACCAGCTGCGATTTCCTGCCGTGAATGCACGCTTCACACTGCTGAAAATTTAATCAAATACCATAATCGTCAATACAAATAACTCTGTCCAATGGAAATAAATGGTGACTTTGAATGCCACTTTCATTGTACAACTAGTGTGGTAAATTTCAATGTATATAATAATCTGTAAAACTGTATATATCAAATTATGATAAAATCTAGCATTATACATATTATCTACCTAAGCTGATGACGCAACCGATAATATATTTTTTTAAATAATTGATTTTACTGATGATTACAAATTATTATAGATTTAATGCGGACTGATAAAGAGTAAATGCTTATTAACTAAAGAATATAAGAGAACGTAATTAAAACTATAAGTGAATGTTAATGCACGAATACTTACTATTTATATTTATGCAATAAATGTAAGCAATGAATTGATTACATAATTGTAATTAGCAAATATTAAACTCCTTCTCTGGCGATATTTTATAAAGGGTATCCCAAAAGGAAGAGTTTTTATTATTTATTAAACATTACAATTTATGTTAATTAGAAGGTTAATTAACATAAAAATATTTCACCACGGGTTAAGTGAGAATTTAATTCATCGCATTACAATTTATTTCTTAAAAATAATACCGTCCAAATGTAAACGCTCACAGTCATGTATTTAAATACAAAAACATTTTAACAGATATTTCTAATAATGTAATCTATAGATTTAAGATAACCTTATAGATTAAATCTATAGAGGTTTTATTAGGACTGCAGAGAAGCCATTTAAAATCACCTTTCGCGAAGATTAACTTCACTTTGACCGGAATCCTGGGGATTAATTTCTTATGGCAATTGAATTTTATATTAGTGCAGGTCTTTGTGCACAATACGGATTAATTACGATTTTGGCGCGATTGTGCGCTTTCGAATTGGGAACTGGCGTGTTTTTTTTATTAATTTAAAATTAACTTTATATGTTTCATAATAAGTTAAATAAAACAAAACAGAAAAAAAATTATCCTAAAGGGGTAAAAAAAATTAATAAAATTTAAAAATTTAAAGTTGGCGCGAAATCGCCAGAATGCATACGGCGGGTTTGTGACGCATTTGTTCACGTTGTGATCTGTTACGAACTTTCATATCAGTTCATTGAGCATTAAAAGAATCGTTGGAGCTACAGTTGAGAATAAAATAAGTGTATTTTGTGACTACATTTACTATTGATCCTAATTTATATACAATGGAAAACATAGGTCCCAGCACTTCGACTCACTATAAATATTGTTTAGTGCCACGCTGTGTAAACACTACCTTTCAAACACCGAACAAAATATTTATATCGTTACCAAATGCAGCTTAAAAGAAGAAAAATGTGGTTAAAAGCAATGAGGCGAAATGATAAAGATGACTACATGGTGATTATTGCATGTGGTTTAGTAAATTTATCAAAAATAATAGAATTATAAATATGTTTATTTTTAATTTTAATACATTTAATAAAGTAAAATTAAAAATTATGAAACAGTTTTTAATAATCTAGAAAAAATCATTGCTTCCCAAAATATCTTTGCCTTTCCTAATATATTCATGAAATAATTTTCATCGTAATTAATTTTAATTATTGTCATTTTGTTGTTGGTTTCGAATGAAGGATCTGCAACGCATAAATAACCAACTTTGAAATTTAACATTAACATTTGTAAATGTAATTGTGCTTTGCATTTAGGAGATATGTGACCGTTTTTTAACAAATAATCATTTACAGTTTTTAAAGACGATGTACATTTAATTTCAAACACTGCATTATTTGATATACCATCAGGTGAAGCACCAAATTCTGGATGCTTGTTACTTAATATTAATCCGCACTTTTTCTTTTAATTTTTAATTGTTTTTCCACTTGTTTTCGAACATTATCTTCCAAATATAATCCTCACTTCATTGCCTTTGTCTGAAACATTTTGGAAACACCAATTACACTTTTCACTAAAACACCACACTAGTTTTACAGAATGCTGCAGAATATATTTTTGAAGCTGTAATCCTTCCATAACGAAGTTCAAACCACAGTTTATTTGAACTTTGTTCAATTGTTGCATTTGCAGCATTTTTACAGGATTGCTCATTAATTGCAGTCTCGCAAAATTTTAAAAATTCCTTGCAACTATGTTCCCCATGAGTATTTATGAAGCGATGCAATAATAAATGCATACTTAAATTATTAGGTTCATCTCCAGTTTCTGTATCGTCAAAATAATTTAAAATTTGTGCCGAGCATTTTAATTCTCTCCCACTTTTAATCGTTTCTTCAAAAAATTTTTTCATCTGCTGGTCGGTTATATACGATTTAGGTATAACACCAAAATTTTCTGTCGTAACAGTTTCATTTGCAGCACCTGTTAATTTTGGTTTTTTCCAGTAGCATTCAATCTGCTTTTAATTCACGAATTTCTGCGGCATTATAACAATCATTATGATTGATAAATTCCATTAACATATATGCGTCAATATTGGGCAAATTATCACTATATGCTTTAAAAAACTCGGTATCTTCCATTATTTTAAAATAACACAAGGATTTAACAAATAAAATGTGAATGAACGACGTCTAAATATTCCGTATAAATCGTATAATAAACAATGACGTCACGCGATCTTCGGTCAACTTCGTGGCGAGGTCGGAAAATTTAAAAATATTATAATTTTAAAGTGCATTTGTTAAATAAATAAACAAATATTTATAAAGAAAAATATATAAACTGAGATAAATCATTATTAGCAATCATAATAACATAAATTTATTGATATAAAAATTGAACTGTTCGAGCAGACTTTTAACAGTAAGTTCTCTGTCGTTTCTGATGATCTTTATCGACCCGGTTTTTTGGTTTATCCAATTCTGTACCCATCTCTTCAAAGTTCTCCACCATATTTTCGAATGAGAGGAATGTTTGGCGTACTTTTGGCGACAAACTTAAATATATATAATAATAGTAATAATTTTTATAAAATAATGTGCTCCAGAGAAACGTTCACAAGACCTAAGCTACTGATTGACATAGCCTTACGCCCCTCGGATTCGTTATGTTCACGCAGTTAGCTAAAGAAGTATAGAATATAAATAAATAAATAAGGGATTTATGAACGAATTTTCCAATACACCAAAAATCAAGAACATAAAATACAAAATTTCATTAGTTACACTTAAAAGTAGAAAATTTCTAAACTTAAGAGTTAAGTAATTGGCAATCGATGTGTTTAATCTCTTGGAAGTACTGTTAATACTGTAATTTGTTCTATGAAATGCAATCCGAAATAATGTACGTTGTCTAGTTAACCTATTGTCAGCATTAACATAAAAGTTAATTTTGGCTAGGATACACACAATTGATTATTTTATGAAAGAATAATGCATCAAAATAAAATATTCTACATCACAAATTACCAAGATAAAAACTATTTCTAAGAATTAAATTCTATACCTTAAAGTAATATCGTTTCTGCGCATTGATTGTCATTTGCCAGATCATTATATTTTGAAGACGTGCCAAAGTAATTTTAAGGTTATTGTATCTTGTTCACTTCTAAATAATTTAATATTAAACTTTTTTGCAATTTGGAGTGAAATGGCCAGCCAAATACCAGAAGAACATATCCGGCATTGTATGCTATTTGAGTTTTGCAAGGGTAATAACGGAACAGTTGCGACCAAAAACATTTGCGATATTTATCCACGTGCATGGTTTGCCAAGTTTAAATCCGGTAAGTTTAATCTCTCCGACTTCTATCGATCAGCAAGACTCAACAACAACAACAACAACATTAGACAACGACATGCTAAGAACAGAAGTGGAAATAAATCCATGTCAAACAATCGAATAATTGCCAAACACTCTTAACCAACCTTGGTTAACCCTCCAAGAACATTTAAGGCAGATTGGAAAATAGGCAGAGTAGGTGTTTAGGTCCCCTATAATCTGTCCTAAAAGAACAAAACCAACCGATCCATCACATGCAACGTATTGCTTCAACGGCACCATCAGAAACGTTTTTTGTTCGTTTGATTTCTGTAGACCAAAAATGGGTCCTATGTGATAATCCAAAACGCAAAAGGCAGTGGCCCTCTACAAATGAATCACCACGACGTACTGTGAAGCTGGGCGTACATTCAAAAAAGGCGCGTATGTGTGATTGGTGGAGTATTCGCGGAATTGTACATTTTGAATTGCTGCAACTTGGACTAACTGTTAATGCAGACCTTTATTGTGAATAATTGAATCGAGTAAACCAATCTTTCATCGAAAAATATCCGGCGATTGTCAACAGAAAAGGCGTCATTCTGCAACACTACAATGAACTGTGCAAGACGAACACTGCAGAAAATTAATGAATTGGGGTGGGAGGTACTACCTTACCCACCATATATGTCCCACATCGTACCCTCGGATTTCCATTTATTCCGATCTCTACAACATTTTCTTAGTGGCAAAAAAATTGAAAATTTCGATGTCTAAAATGCTACTCAAGATATTTTATCCAAATACCAATTAATTTTTATCGGCATTACTTTCTGGTCCCCTACTAGATTATTAATATCCCCCATTTTAAAAGATAAATATTTTAAAAATCTTTTCTGCATCAATACAATCAATGCAATCTTATATGATGCTGTGTTAAGATTACTTGACATTTTTTTAAATATAAGCTAGCATTTTTGCTCATTTATTACACATATTAGTAATATGTTCTGTAACTATCAATTTTGCATCGAACAGAATACCTAAATGCATTATTTCAGTTAATTGAAATTAATCGTTGTTTTGTATCTTCCTTTAATAGCGGTGTGTTTAATGAAAAAAGTAATAGTTTTACATTTTTTTTTAAGTAAAAGGCAATTATTAATAGATTTAATTTCTTTAAACAATTTTAAGTCACCTACGAAGAGTAAAAAATTTGAGTGTTTAATTACTCTGCCTACATAATTAATAAATAAAAGGAATAACAATGGACCCCAGTGGGAGATATGGGGCACACCTGAGTGGACTTGAATGTCAGAAATATAGTTTTTAACACATTGGCTGGGGCCAGTTAAGAAACTTTCTAACCATTTACAAAACGAACGATGTTTATTGTTCACACTCTTTTGCTTTTTACAACACAAGATACAATTATATAATAGTATCGTATATCATATAACATCCATTTGTACTAAACCAAAAACGGTGTGGTAATTTAAATAAATAATTTGCTTTTATATTTATTATATATTCAGTTTTATAACTAATTTTTGTGTAATTTTGAAATATTTCTATACAATGTGAGTTATCAACTTGTTCAATAATTAAATCTGATGACTTAATAATAATTAAACTAAAATATCTTTTGTTGTGACTAATACTAATTATTTGGTCGCTTGCAGAAATTGGAAATAATTGAGTGAAAAATGGAGATGGAAAGTACAGAAAGCCCGAAGATTTGAAATATACGTTTAACGTGTACAATTTCGAAATTTGCATACATTGATTCTATATTAATTAAAACACAATATTTATAAACGATAATGTAGTTTAAATATAGTAATTTGGTGGGCTTAATTATTTAATTTTGAAGTATTCCAACATATTTGCTTTTCTAAATTTTAAATTAATTAAATAATAATACCGCGTGTTTCTAAACGAATATAGGACTTTAACGCTTTGTATTACTTGTATCGTAATCTAAAAAAATCATAATACATTAAATGAAAGAGCAACTCAAACAGTTCTGTTTGTTGATACGCGCATGCGCTAGAGGGTGCTGGTAGCAAAAATGACGATATTTTTGTTCTGCAGATTGCAAAATTAAAATTTGTATTTACTGTGCAACATGTGTTCCGGATTAAGATCCCTCAAGTGATAATAACATCCGTAGATGGTATCATCAGAATATACTCGCTGCTTTTGCAAAGGGAAGAGTGCGTGACGACCAAATTTTTCCTAAGAGAGTGTTGAGCGCACTTAACAAAGTTTAGGAAGAATTGGCCTATCGTCTTGATATGCGCCGTGTGGCGAAAGATGCTCAAATTGAACACTTGTAAGCTTGTACGTATAACTGATTTTATGTATTCATTACAATTTTAGTAAGTGATAATTTTATTTTATTATTATTTTATCAAAATTACATATCTTAAAGCATTTGTAGCGATTACATTACCTGTAATTGATTATAAAAAGTTCTTCTTACTTCTATGTTTTCTCTTTCTAACGTCTTCCTCTTTCTTTGTTCTCTCTCTAAACATGAAAATCCAAATAATTCTCTACTTTCTTTCCCTTTTCTACCTCTCTCTAACGTCTACGTTTAATTTTCTACTTATTTTTCGGTTTCTTTAAATATGATCATCCAAAAATTATAGAAACAAGATCATAATGTATTGAACTGATTGAGGTTGTAGGCACTTACTTCGTGATACATTTTAATTAGATGAAAAATAAAAAATACTTTTACTTAGATAATATCACAATGTTTATTAAATAGTGACTGCAGTTTCGATCAAACAATGATCATTATCAAACTATAAGTGTATACTTTCACTTTCTTATTCCTCTCCTTTCTACTTCTCTATACTTAGCTCTTTATCTATATTTATTTCTATTCTACATCTTTCCTGTCCCAATATTATCAACCTCACATATGTCTCTTTCCTCTCTGTTTGTCTATAGTCTCTCCTATTTTTATCTCCATAATCTCTTCCTCTATATATTTAATTAATTGCTCACTTAACCCATGGTGAAACATTTTTGAAATATCTTGATCAAGATCTCTTCCTCTCCTTGCTTTCTTTTTTATATCACTCTCCCCTCTCTATTTCCTATCTCCTGGTTCTTTCCTCCCCATATATAGTATAGCATGAAAATTCAAAAGTTTTGAAAATAAATGCTACAGGATAATGTCTTATAATTAAAAGTATTATTTATCCCTCCTCATCACTCATTTTATTATTTTTACTTTCTCTTCCTCTTTCTCTCCGTTCTCAAATATGTCTACTCTATCTTCTCTCTTTGCCCTCTATTTTCCCTCTACTCTCTCTGCTCTCTTAACTCTTTATTTCTCTCTACTCTCTCTAATCTCTATTTACTCTCTTTAATCTGCATGTCGGATATATCCGGCATTCGGCTTCGTGAGTTTTCATGTAGATGACAGATATATCCGTCGTTCGGAGTGAAAATGTTGACTTTGGGAAGAACTTCAACTAGATATGCGCCGTGTAACGAAATGTGCTCACATTGAACACCTGCAAACTTGTACGTATAACTGATTGGGCTGCTCTCTTATTTTATGTATTCATTGTGATTTTAGTAAGTGATAATAATGTTTTTATATCTTAAAGTATTTGTAGCGATTAAATTATCTGTAATTCATTTAAAAATATTTCCTCGGTTATTTTTACAGAAAGAAATTTAATAGTAGTTTTGTGCTCTTAATATAAAATTGATAATTAAAATGCTAATTATTTCATTTAAAGACATATAATAGAGAAAGATAAACATCTTTATTGAAGTTAGTCTTACGATATAACAATTTTTATGCTGCTACTATTTTTTATTGGCCATCAACCGATGGCATATAATATTTTCATAATAAATTAGTTTCGTCGTACATGGGTAAAATATTAAAATAATAAATAAAAGTAATGATTTTTGCATTGCCAATTCTAAATGGTCGTATACCTGGGCTTTCTCTTAAATTTTTCATTTTAATATCAGCGAATCGCTTAAGGATTATTATTTTTTGTAAAAATATTATATTTTAGGTGGTTTTCTAATTTTATCTTGAAATAATTTTTAAACGTATAAGTAGAAACAGTTTTAGATATTATATTATATTCATTTTTTCTTTTATTTATTTTTAAATCTTAATTGATTTAATCTTTCATTAAAAGCATTATTTGCCAACCCTGTTTGATATCCATGTTTTTGAATAAAACTTACTTAAAAAGTGTTCAAAATTTAAATCAAATGGGAATTTGCGAATTTCAATTGCGAAGAATTGCATATAATAATTCATTTGTAATTGGTTAATCAGAAAATTCATTAGTATACTTGTTATTAAATTTGAAAAAGATGTATATGCATGACTTTAAAGGGGTTTTTATAGGCACAATACCTAATTGTATTTTTATTAGTTTTCTTTTATTTTCACTTTTTTTGCGTATTTCATTTGAATTAATATTTTTTTAAATGGATTTTTGTAAATTTTGATAACAATACTGTTTGCCATGTTACATTCATGATACCATGGTTCGTGATTACTGAATGGTATACTTCCACTTATTTTTTATGCATCTCATAAATTTGCATGAGGGTTTAGTACAAAATATGCTTCAAAATATATACGATATGTATGTACATTAGAAACAGCATATTTTTTAAATAAAATTAATTATAGTTTTATTCAAACTTATTGATGATAATTGTACAATAAACCATTCTGTGTCAAATATTTCTTTTGCTGTTTAAGTATACAGAAATTGGGAAATTATATAATTATTGTCATAATTTAAAGAAACATCAGGAATATTGGGAAATCTATGAAATGAATTGCTTCTTGATTTGAGTTTAGTTTGCCATAAGGTAGTTATCATTTTTTCAATGTCATTGTTTTCATTTTGATCAAAGTTAACTTTTATTGATGAAAATTAATAAAAAGACAAATATGATGTCCATGAGCGTTTCTGCACTGTGTTTTACAATAAATGTAAAAACTCCAGTTAACAGTTAAAACAACTACTCCCCGTACTACAGCACCGCCAGGCATTGAATGATATAACTGTTAACTGTCGTTACATGTCTGAACTGATATTCAGCACGACATCATATTTGTCTTTTTATTAATTTTCATCATTAATAACTGCACTACAAATTTTAATATTTAATTTGCATATTTAAACGCTGAGAGCGGGCGATTATCTGTGGTGATATCGTTTTTTAAACGCGTCTCGAAATTCGAACATCGGCAATGGATCAATTTTATTTGGAATTGATTCATTCTCGCAGCGGCCTTTCAACAGAAAGGACGCGCGTAATTTATGACATAGCTGCACTGATGAGCTGTGATACAGCGAAACACGTGTCTGCAGATAGTCATTGCATAACACTTTTCGAGAAGCGGTTAAAAAATGATAACACCACAAAATTGTTACATCGTGCTGAACATCAGTTCAGACATGTAACGACAGTTAACAGTTATATCATTCAATGCCTGGCGGTGCTGTAGTACGGGGAGTAGTTGTTTTAACTGTTAACTGGAGTTTTTACATTTATTGTAAAACACAGTGCAGAAACGCTCATGGACATCATATTTGTCTTTTTATTAATTTTCATCATTAATAACTGCACTACAAATTTTAATATTTAATTTGCATATTTAACTTTTATTGATTCATTATCTAATTCTCAATTAGACATTTCTATATTTTCCAGTGTATTTTTATTTGCTATATTAGTTGGTTCTTATTTTATTTCAATAAATAATTTTTCTCCTTATTTCTTTAATATAGTAAAGAAATAAGAAGAAGAAAATGACATATGATTTAAATTATTAGTTCTCATTTTAATAGATATAGTTTCAATTACTTATTAATTAATTTTAATAAATAATTTATTTTATCTACAATATGAAAATGATATATTATAGAACCTTTAATCAGTTAAAAATGAGGGTATATTATTTTTGTTTATTATTATTTCTATATAAGAAAAGTATTGCTTGTAAGTTAGGTTTTCCTGTTCTCGTATTAAATTATTCATCAGCAATACAGTGTCGACTTTGCTTAAAATATTAATTGTAGTTTTGTCTACTAATTTGTTCTAAATTTCTTTTAGTTTCAATATCAATAGTTTATTTAGGCATCTATTAATCTTAAACTCTATAGCAATGGGTATAATTACAAAGTGTTTAGGACTAAGATGTTTAAAATGCTAAGATACAGTAAACATTTTCTTTATTAATTCTATTTCGAATATATTTATTACCTATTTCTCAAGTGAAATAAGATTTTGTAAAGCCTGAAATAATTCAAAAATTTGAGGAGACCAATAATATTTATTAAATTTTATCATTATCTAATTACATATTTCTTTATAGTGTGATTTTTGTGAATGAAAATGTTGATCATATTCTTTGGAATTAACGTATTTTAATGTACTAGTTCGATTTTGTACTTATTAATTCTTTTGCAATACAGTTAAACCTGGTTTAATATTTTGATTATGTTTTTATATACTTGCACGTCTCAGTATATGTTTTGTTTGAGTGCTCATTTGCATTGGTTTAATACTCAAGGTGTGGCTTTCTCATTTCCAAATATATTGTGACTGTTGTATAAAAGCACTTTATATGAATAAATCTTCATTCGGCAAGTCTAGTTTACTTAGGAAATGTTTTTGAAAATTATTTCAGGTTTGTGAGAGTTGAATGTTATAATTTATTTGGAAATAATAATAATTATAATAATTATTATTAGATGATTTAAAATTGTATTTATTCTATGATTGCAAATAATAAAATGTTTTCTTATAATTTACAAATTGCAAGGCTTGTGCTAAGTCAATAGGAATGAAGCACGAATTTTTGTGCATTAGGATCTTTAAATCGTACAAAACAGGTTTTCAGTGTTAATTCTTTATATAAATTTATTAATTGATTAATGTTCACTTCGCGATATATCTTGAATATTTAAATAAAACACTTTTTAGTGTGAAATCAATAAAGAAAGTGTTTTATTTAAATATAAATTTATTTTAAATTTTCTATTATTTAAAAGGGATATATGTATAATTACGCAAGAATTAGGTATTAGGAGTATCTAAACAATACACATTTTTTATTGACAAACTTTATACATGTTTACATTTAAATAATAATAACTAATGAATGATGTCTTAGAGAGTTAGATCGTCAAAAGGCTATCGACCAGAGGTCTTTCTGCCTTGTTTTGTCCAGTCATATGGCGTCAGTCGTTAATGCGTAATGGGATGAAATGATGAAATGAAGTCAAATATAGTAGAATTAGGATTTTTTAATTTAGGGGAAGACAATATAAGGATAATATGTGGAAGGGGAAGGATTTTTGGAGAATTTTTCTGATAGGAATCGAAGGCATTCTAGGATGGGGATAACTAGCGTGGTATCATAGAGGAGCTGGTTAGAAGGATTGTGTAGAGGATTAAGAGGATGGCGGAGTTTGGTGAGGGTACGAAGGGATGCTCGCTCGCTAACTTCGATGTTGCGGGAGGTTGGGTTGGTGGGGTTGGGATAGAGGGCACAACCATATTCAAGTAGTGGATGGCAGATCATCTTATATATTTTAACAGCTGGTCTTATATTAATACCTCTGTTTTTATACGTTAAACTTCTAAAGCATTTTGCCCTAGAAGTTATTTTGCTCTTTATTATGGCTGTATGTTTTTTAAAATTGGTTTTTTGATCTATGGTTATGCCCAGTTATTTTACGGAAACTGAGGGAGGGATCATAGTTTGGGAAATATGAATTTTGTAAGGTGAGTTATTGGTGCGATGATAAGGAATTAAGAGTTGCGATTTATGAGGATTTATTTTAATGCGCCATTTTGCAAACCAGCATTGAAGGGAGTCAATTAGCTCTTGAAGGGATTGAAGGGCTTTTGGTAGTGTGGGAGCATGTGTAATTAGGGCAGTATCATCAGCGAATTGCAGGAGGTATTTGAATGGATTGAAGTAGAGAGGATCAGGGTTATATTGATTTATTGATTTATTGATTTAACTTTACATGTTCACTTAAAAAAAAATTCTAACAATTAATATAAATTTACAATATACTTCACAATTTAGAGCAAGGAACATGCGGGCGGAGTTCACGTAGTGTTCTTCTACTCTTGCCCCTATTACTGGATAATGGTATCCTCATCAGCAATCTATTTTTGCCTTTTGGGCAATATCTTGGCTATTATTAGCTTATTTTTGCTCATTTTACATGAGACTATTTTATGTGACTTGTCATTTTGACAGATAATTTATAATTTATAATTATAGATATCAACGCAAAAAATGTTATACAACAGAGGTGAGAGAGGAGAGCCTTGAGGGAGACCTTGCTCAGGAGTAAAGGAAGAAGACAATGAATTGTGGATTTTGACTTTTATGAATCTATTAGAGAGGAATTGTTTAATAATGAAAATGATATGGGGAGGGATATTTAAGAGGTGACACTTGTAAAGTAAGCCTTGATGCCAGACAGAGTCGAAGGCTTTCTGTACATCTAAAATAGAGCTGCTGAGGCTTTGCCTTCAAGGTAAGATGTTTGAAAATTTGAAACAAGGATAGTGAGTGGGAGGGAAGTTGATCGATGTGGAAGAAAACCAAATTGATATTTGGGGATCTGGTTGGAAACTAGGGAGAGGATTTTGTTTTTAAGGAGGGATTCGTAGATCTTTCCAATAACAGGTAAAAGAGTAATGGGACGATAACTGGATAATAAGGACGAGGGTTGGTCGCGTTTGGGAATACAAATTACAATTCCTACTTTCCAAACATCCGGGAAGTACTGTTTTTTATAAAGAAAATTAATGTTATTGAGAATGTAGTCGTGTATGTGGAATGGAAAGGATTTTAGGATGAGTCTGTGCATGTGGTCATGTCCAGTCGCTGTACTTTTCCCTTTCTTTAAAACACTAAAATATTCGTCGTGTGTGAAAATGTTCGTCGGTTCTGAACAGTTGTTTTTTGCAAAATATTTAATGTACCAGTCGTTTACTATTTTAAAATTTGTCCGGTCAAAGTTGGGGTCTTGTGTCATTAAATATGTCATGTTAAAATTGTCAGCAAATTTTTGTGCAATTGCGTCAGGGTCTGTGATGGTCTCGGTATCTAAACATTCTTTCATAAATACACGTTGCTGTTTCGTTCAGTTTTTTTTTTTAAATTAATAAGATCACGTTTCAAACAAGCTTCATCTTTTCCTTTAGAGAAGTTTCTAAATAAACTATTTATAAATCGTATGAATTGAATCGGTAATGTATAAATTCGTGACTGACTCTACCTATTAATTCGTTAATTAAATTTTATATAATACAATTATTTTAAAAATTTGGTTGTTGTGGGTTATATAATAAATCAATTATTGATTCGTTACATACGTTATAAAACTATGCAATTTATATAGAATTCCTATTAAATTCTGCAGTGCATTTTAAATATTCTATTGAATATGCTATTATTTCTTTAAATTAAAATTATTTATTAGTCTAAATTAATTATAGTAGTAGTAGTATTTCGCTATCGACCACGTAGTCCTTCCGCCGTGTGATTTCTAAATTAATATTTATATTACTTTTGTATGGTTCAGGTGATGTTCTAAACCATCAATTACAAGAATTCTGAACTGTTTCTTCGATTCTTTATTCAGTAAATAGTGATTCTTGCTTGTGATTCTTCGCATATAATCTGATTTTAGTTTCTTCTCCATTAGTTCGCAACAATTTGAGTTTACAATAATTTGTGCATTCATGTATGCAAAAGAGCTTATAACTTTATGGGTTCACCGAAGTTACTTTAAAGCATCAATAATATTATATCCTAAAAGAGGAAGTATCGGTCACCCATCTGATTGCATGTGCTGAAAGGTCTTTAGCTTGAAAATAAAATTTGGACGGCTTTGACCACTGCGCACTATACTCGATTTGTAATGATCGATCCATGTTTTATCCATAGTGACAAATCAACGAAAAATACTCTTTATTGCCGTTAGATACGGCCAGATTTTACTTTGAAACTGGGACACATTGCGCTTTTTGATCGAAATTCGCGGCACCCAACGAGCGCAAATTCTTCTCATGTCTAAATATTCATTAATGATATTTCCAACGCGTTCCTTCGAAATGCCTGTAATATTAGCTAGCTTACTCTATTTCATTTTAGGGTTATTAAATACGACTACACTGATTTTCTGGATGTTTCCTATAGTAACGGCCTTATTTGGTTTTCCGGAACTTAGTTGATATTTTTTTAATACATTTGGCAAATAAATATTTTATGGGTGAATTTGGTAGCACAGATCTGTCCTACTATTTATCAAGTCATGCCTTTCCTCCATCAGTGTTTTTTTCCTAGCAGTAATAAAAAATTTGAAATTCGTTTTATTGCAGTAAAAGTAAATTCAGAGATAGCGTCACTTTGAATGCTATAACTTGTGCACGAGTCAATGAACTGTCATGAAATTTTGACAGTATCTAAGTGAAGTTTAGTACTCTATGGGAAGTATTTTTAGTTTGTGCCGATACCTCTATATATCTTGATAATGGCTTTTTATTAAAATCAGTTCTGAGCCAGTATATAAATATACTTTGTTGACTACTTATTGTAAAAATAATATATAAACGCAGCTAAAGGAACATTTTTTATGTTTGCTTAATGATCATTTAATATTTACAAAGAGATAATTTATAACACAAACAAGTAAAATAATTCTCTTAATAACATGATTTATATAGTTACACACAGAGTTTGTAATTTAATGGAGCCGCAGGTTTTGAAGTGATTTTTAATATAAACGCGGAGGCGATTATTTCGTTAAAAATGTTTTTAATTTCGAGCAATTATGTTGAGTAGAGGAACAACGCTGTGATAAAGGTTTCCTTTAGGAGGGTGATAAATCAGCAGAGTGGGAGCGTTTGGGGTGTACGGGGTCCGGATATTGCGAACGATACAGGGCTCCACACTTATTAAATAACTTTATATTCCAGTAAATCGCCTCCAACTTTTGTAATAGCCCTTCGTGATCGGTTACCTCGACGCCTAAACTCTTCAGGGGATTACCAAGTAATTTACAGCGAGACCCATAAACTCCACCTACCATCCGCAATACAATTAGAAAATTCCAAGACAATGACAGCTGACTTATTTAATATAGTACATTAACTTTCTTTTATATGTTTACGAAATTACAAACCAATTGATATCTTCATTAGAGATATTACATGATACTAGTTGCTATAAAAGAATATTTCAGTAAAATATTAGATTATATAAATATTTTTCTTTCATTACAAAAACAGAAAAGTAAAAACATAAATAAACCATACACATTAATTAATAAGTGAATAATGTTAACTACGTTAAATGTTTAACTTTTCTTTATAGTGGTTTTTAATATTAATTGTATTTATCTGAATATAAACTGAAGGGAATATTTTTGCTAAAGTATGAATTTATCTAAATTAAATAAAACGCCACCAGTAGCAAAATTTTGCTTGATCTAATAGAAGCAAAATGGTTTAATAGCATTTATCAATATTTCTTTAGATATAATATCACGATATTTTCTACTAGCGTTTGAATTAATTTGGGAATTATATTATTTTTGAATAATAGTACTGGGCTTATTATTTATTAATAGTATTATAATTTAGTTTACTCATTTGATAGTTGTAGTATGTATTTTTTCTTTGTAAAATACACCAAAAACATTTAAATAATAAGGCATACACGAGTTACATGTAATAGTCAGTATGTTAACAGATTAATTGAGTCTAAATGTTTAATATAGTTGACAATTCGGTCACAGAGGTAAAGTTAATATTATAATGAAGGGTGTTAATTAAATTTATCAGGCTTTACAAATATCCCTTAATTTATTTGGTAATCTGTCTGGGGCTGTCAATTATCCTAAAACCCACTTCAATAGTTTGTTGAAAATTAGAGGCTTTAATTAATATGAAACGCACCGCCGAAATACCATGAAATACGAGATAGAATTACAATAATTATTCCTTAATGTTACAGCTTAAATTCATATTTTGTTTACAAACAAGCGAACTCCATACTGCTATACATGTGTAAAAAATAAAAATAATTAATAAGTATTGATAAAGGTACTATAAAACCTCTATTTGCAATTTGTTGATTATAGTTGTAGTAGTAATAATTCTGTGAATGATAATTAGTGTTGTTTAAAAAATTGTTATCAACAAAACCAACTTGGCTTTTTTAAGTCATAATAATACATTGTTAGCAAGCAAGTACTGAAAAGAATTTAAAAGACAAAAAAAATAAACAAAACGTATATATACGTGCATTCACAAAAAGAACGAGTGCTCATTTGGGATCAGTTATCGCCCCGTAAAGTGTTTCGACCTTGGGTGAGAAAGGTTATCTGCACCGCTTAAATCCATCCCCCATTTTCCATGCAAACCGCTTCTATTTAAACCCCTGCAAAATTAGGACCCAATGCCAATTAAAATCCCAAAAATTATCCCATTTTGCAACGGATTTAACCGGATCGCACACACACACAAAAAAAATTCAATCAAAATCGAATCAACATCATCATGAAAATAATAATAAAAAGAGAGCACTGGATCCCATTAATCCCACGGAATAACCCTCATAATCTCCAGTCCTATTGATTCCCAATCTCTTATCTATTTACAAGAGATTTCAAAGCGGCATATAGCACCTGAAAGTTGAGGGTGGAAAAGGGCAGTAAATCCGGGAAGAGATTTACGGGCACAGGGCGAGCCTAATGAAATCGGAGATAAAGGATTTTTAATAAAGGAGTCTACCCTGGGGCGAAATCATTTTTCCCTTCTGCTGCTGATGCAGCAAGAACAAATACGGCTGTCTGAGGAAGCGAGACGGTGAAGATTGATGATGAAGAATGCAAATGTGGAAATGTGGAGATATAATGATAGGAACACTATAATTTCTTGTGCGCGTGCATCTAGATTAATTTCCCTCAAGACTTTGAATGTTGCCTCTCTGCAATATCAAAGAGGTATTTCTGTTTGAATTTATCGCGGTGCATTGCAAATTAGATTAAAATTATTCGTTGTATTTATATTAATATTGTTTCCGTTGTAGAATTCAGTTTCGGATATGCATTTAGTTCTGGTTAGAATAAATCATTCATATATATATATATATATATATATATATATATATATATATATATATATATATATATATATATATATGTGTATACGTTATTATATTTATTATATGTATATTTTTTAATTAGGCTTTAAATTAGGAAAAATTGTATATTGAGATATCACAACCAAATCTCTTAACGAATTACAACACTTGTAGGGCTTTGCAGCACACATTATTACCATGTAATGAAAAAGATAGCTTACTATCAAATATAATCTCGAGGTAACAAATAAAGCTTACTTGAGATAGTTTACTATCATTAAATGAATAAACGTTTATTAACCATTGATAATGAGTACATAGTACTCGAAATGTACATCTGGTATTAATAAAAATAATAAGTGTACTTCACTTATTATTAGGAATTTTATTTTCGTTTCACCATAAGTGAATAAACGAATAACGAATAAATATTTAAATTTAAAGTTAAGGTGTAAACTTTTTGTCATATCACTTACATAAATTATGAATATATTATTACACGATGATATATCATCGTGTAATAATGCTCTATTGGTTAACATTAGAAAAAATGCGTAATATTTTAACATATGCTTAATATAAGAATCATTGGCAAAAAGTAAAAATAAAATTGGACCACAATCTTGTGGTGCACCAGATGTCACATAAATTGGTTTTGATACAAAATTATTCATTTTAAGAAACTTTTAACAACCAAGTAACTAAAAACCGTTAACGGTGGAGGCTTCTACTTCGTTATACATAATTCTTCACAAATAAAAAACTTTTTAACTTTGTTTTTATAACACGGACTTTATTTAGTGACTATAGTTTCGACAATTTTAGCTTGTCATTATCAAACTAGAAGTAATTAAACTAACAATTTACAGGTATATATATGCTTAAAAATTAAGGTTTTACAACAGCGTTAAAAAGGGGGGTATATATCAGGTCAACCTGGTCGTTAATTACGGGGGTTTCCGGATTAGCGCGCGCTTTGTAAATTTCTAGAGACTCCAGGAGGTCCATCTTACGGCCTTTTTCGGCAAAATGTATAATTGACAGTACATCCTTACCAAAAGTATGATTGTTTTCAATCATATGTCTGGCAAAAGATGACTTATCAATTAAATTAAGCCGAAAAGAACGAAGATGTTCCTTTAGTCTTGTATTGAAATTACGACCAGATTGCCCTATATATATTCCCTTACAATTTTCACAAGTAAGTTTGTATATCCCTGATCTGTGAGTATTCTCTATTGATGTTTTCGGATTAAAAATTATGTTGCGTATTTTCTTAAAAGGTTTTAGAGCTACTATTACATTATGTTTTGACAAAATATGTTTAATTTTTAATGAAATGTCACCAAAGAAGGTAAGGGGCTTATAAATTAAATGTTTTTGTGGTACCTGGCCTGCATATATGTATTTAAGAAGGTTTTTCATTTTGTATTTATTAATTAATTTATCAATGATTGATGAAGAATACCCATTTGAAGAAGCTATTGTTTTTATGATGTTAATTTCTGAATTAAAAGCTTGTTTTGACAGTGGAATATTAAAGGCTCGAAAAATCATAGAATTAAACGCAGACAATTTATGTTTTAGTGGATGGTTAGAACTGTTAGGGATGACTCGATCAGTATACGTAGGTTTACGGTAAATTTCAAATGTTAATGATTGATTAGTTTTTGTTATTGAAAAGTCTAGAAATTTAATATTATTGTTAATTTCGGATTCGACTGTGAATGTTTATATTTGGGTGGAGGTTATTAATAAATTCTAAAAATTGTTTTAGTTGTCTATCTGTTCCTACAAATGAAGCTAATATATCATCGACGTATCTAAACCACATTTTGATATGTTTTTTACCTAATGGAGAATCTAATATAATATTTGTTAAATTGCACATGAAAATTTCGGCTAGCAATGGGCTCAGAGGTGAACCCATTGCAAGTCCTTCTGTCTGTTTATAATATTTATTTTCAAATGAAAAATAGTTGTTATTTAAAATGATTTCAAGGATATTTAAAAATTCTGTTTTATTGAAATATTAATATTGAGTGCATCAAATGATGTTTTTATTAAATTTTAAACAATCTATGGGTGGAATTTTAGCGAACATGTTAGATACGTCGAATGATACTAGTTGTGGTTAGGAGGGAATTGGTAATTTGTTAATTTGTTACATAAGTCTTTTGAGTTTTTAATTGATCTAGGGTCCCTAAAATCGGTTAATTCTTTATAAAGTGTGTTAAGATGGCATGCAATTTTATGGGGCAGGAGAGTTAATAAACGAAACAACGGGTCTAATAGGTAAGTTAGTTTTATGGGATTTTTAATAGTCCATATAACCTGGGACAAATGGGATTCATAGGAAATAGCCAAGATTTATTTATATTAGGGAAAACTGAATTTGATTCATTAACTACGGATTTAAGGGTTTTTTGGAATTTAGGTGTTGGGTCTGTGTTTAATTCTATGACATCCGAAGCCTGTAGAAGAAGATACCTTGATAGTAGAATCAGAACTAGCTCTAAAAGATGTCCCTG